>JARVGW010000194.1:18334489-18347503 GCA_031762495.1 Anablepsoides rubrolineatus
CACCAACTCTTTGTCTGCTTTAAACTTACAGCTGAAATGATCAGACAGTATAAAATACAATAATTTCCTTCAGTATGTTGTGAAAGTAAATTTAAATTTTTGAAGTGAGATGTATCTTCTATGGGTATAATTAAAAATTTTGATACTTTTTGTGGTCACCAGATGAAGGGAAACGTGTGTCCCCATAAACACCCCTAAAGTCATAGTGGTTTCATAAACCATATATTCCTGACTTGGTCTTATAAACCTGTGAAATGTCATACATGCAATACAAATGTTCTGAAAGTAATTTTATATTTTTGAAGAGAACTGTATCTTCTATGGGTAAAATTAAAATGTTTGACATACTTTTTGTTGTCACCAGATGAAGGGAAAGGTGTGTCCTCATAAACACCCCAAAAATCAGTGGTTTCATAAACCACATATTTCTGACTTGGTCTCATAAACATGTGAAATGTCATACATGCAATGTATATATGTTCTGAAAGTAAATTTATATTTTTGAAGTGATATGTATCTTCTATGGGCAAAATAATTTTTTTTGACATATTTTATGTGGTCACCAGATGAAGGGAAAGGTGTGGGGAAAGGTGTGTCCCCATAAACACCCCAAAAGTCAGAGTGGTTTCATAAACCACATATTCCTGACTTGGTCTCATAAACATGTGAAATGTCATACATGCAATGTATATATGTTCTGAAAGTAAATTTAAATTTTTGAAGTGAGATGTATCTTCTATGGGTAAAATAAAAATTTTTGACATATTTTTTGTGGTCACCAGATGAAGGGAAAGGTGTGTCCCCATAAACACCCCAAAAGTCAGAGTGGTTTCATAAACCACAAATGCCTGTATGTGTGTGTGTGTGTGTGTGTGTGTGTACATACAGGTTTTTCCTACAACATGGGGACAATTTTCCCCAAAAAAGCACCATTGTGGGGACCAATGCCAGATCTCCACGGGTCCAAATGCAATTTACGGGTGTGGGGTTAGGTTTAGGACCAAGGTTTAGGTTAGTTTAAGCTTCTAATGTAAGTGATGATAAAAGAAATCTAACATCAAAGCTGATGCAATCAGGAAATAATGTGCAATTGAGGAATTTTACTAAGGTGATGTAGCGATCAGCAGAGGTGTAAATCAGCAGCTTTATCACAATACAATATAACGATTTGTTTGGATGACGATACGATATTATATCAAAATCTGTCATGATATGATTATAGTTCACAACTCTGCGATCAATCTGCGTTGTTATATGCTCATCCATCACAATCATTTAGTAAATGATTGTTAGAGTGGCATATGATGATGATCTGGATCAATGTTTTCGATTTACCTTGATGTAATTTAATCAATCGTTGAATCGATATGTGGATGTGAATCAATGTATCGTTAAACTCTCAGTGGTTAGAGCTGCTGCCTCACAGCAAGAAGACACACTTCTTTGATCTATTTCAACAGACCAATAATATGCATGTTAGAACATAAACATCCTTTTCTTTTTCACAAAAACCATGTAGAATGAGGCGTACTGGATTAAGATTAGCAGGAGAGCGTTCGGACGTCCAGTGTGAGCTGCAGAGGGCAGGGATGAGTGAGCAGAGTGCAGCTGGAACACTGCCGAACTGTCAGACAGTGTTTAGGTGGTGTCAGCTGGGAACGCCTATTAGAGTAACCAGAGCTGATGTTCTCATCTCAGAGATGGGAATGCAGCTGTGTAAACAACATGGCGCTTTGTAACTGGGAACGTAACGTATTTTTTATGTCAAGGATTTCCTGGGTGGCTAGAGTTGTCTTTAAAATTTGTTATTGTGGATTTCTAAGCTAATGAAGGATCACTTTCCAAAAGGCACCAAAGTAACCAGTCTTGTTGATGTTTTTGGTTATTTCTAATAAAAAGAAAAGGATTTCTGACTGCCTGCAGCAAAAAGGACAATAATGTTTTTGCCTGTTTGTGGTCTTTGTTTATTGAAACAAGATTATTTAAACTCTGGATGCTTCTTCATCTCTCTGTATTGTTAGTTATTGTATAGTGGACTATTTCGTGGATACTGTTTACCGCCTACTGGAAGCGGTGGTTTGTGTGATTGTTTTAAGGCAAACAAAAGATAAGACTTGTTCTCAAAGTTTAAAGTGTGGATTGTTGCTTTAAAATGTTTCTTTTGGTTTGAGAAGTACCAACTTCTAATCAGAAAAAGGACAAACTTCTCCAGAACATTTGCATTGCTCAAATATTGAGATTATTGCCTAAATACCAATCTGGAGATACAAACTAGAAGTAATGTTAGGCTATTGTGCAATAATTTCACTGTCAATATATTGTATTAATTACTATAATATCTTACAATAATAAATCCATTGTCAGAGAAAATCCCAGTATTGTGACCATATTAACAGCATTATAAGCAGTGGGGCTGGATGATAAACATATAATCTACATATAATCTTGAGGCATGCCAACCTATGATTTATTAAATGCTGAGTATAAAACATCCTTCTTTTTGGCCACACATCAAATTCAGCAGTAATATTATTTCAAAATGTGTTTTTGTTTTAACTGTGTTAAATGCAGTTGTTATTGTGACCTGCAGCCTTCTGTATGGTGTATATTATTTTTAATAAGAAAAACAAACCACAGACTATAGAGGTGTTCAAGTTTTAAAATAGTCCATAGCTATATTTATAATATTGAGTGGTAAATATGATCTGCAGCTCAGATTGCTGTAAACAACATTAACATATTTAGTGCTACATCTACTAGACCTAGCAGTGAGAGTCTCATGTTTTCTAACTTATTTTCATGTATCTGATCCTTGTTGCACAAACACACAAGTATTTTCACAGTCATTTAATCCACACACCGGCACCAGATGCCCCCAAACTGGACCATGACGCTTCGCGTTAGGCAAAGATGGTGATATCCGTGAAATAGTCCATGCTCAATTCACATGCACACATTCCCCTTTGACATCACTTGCTGTTACTTCACATGCAAATATCTCCACAACTGTTCATCTCAGTGGTGTGAAATATATTTTGCAGCATGTTATCAATGTTATCTTTTTCAAAATACCCTCATGTTTATTACAAAAATTGTTCACAGGCACTTTATGGACGGATGCTGTATTATTTTTTTGTTTTTGTTGTGTATACCTCATGGTTTGGTTCTGAGAAACAATTAAAATGAAAACTATCCATGTTTATTTTCTAAGTTGCATCTTCAAGTTTCCCCTTCAGGAATTCTTAAAGTTTTATTGTTGAGTTAACATCCACAAAGGAGCTGTTTGAGCTGCAGTACAGGCTGGATAAATCTTTCTTCACCTGCTGTTATCGGGATAAATCTTGAATTAAATACATATGCATGACAGTTTGCAGTGGTTTCTTGTTAACTCAGTGGAGAAGCCTACCCTCTGTGTGTGACAGCTAAATTACAGCTTCTCTCTACATTGCAAACTGTTCCCTTTTACCTACAGAGGCTTTTTTTTCTTCTTCTTGTAATTTCTTTTTGATGCACATCACCTCCTGTCTTGACAGAACTGACATTTTGTGCTGTCGTCAAGTAAACTGAGCTCCACAGGCTGCTTCTAACTGTGTGTGATTATCTTCTATTAAAATATTGTAAAAATCTTATCACTTGAACAATAAATCAGATTTATAATTTTTTTTTTTTTCTGTTTGTGTAAAAGGTTTTAAATAATGCATCTGGACCATGATCATCACAACATGAGTTAAGTTTGGCATGAAATGTGACAAATGAGATGCATCTACGACAAAGCAGCGTTGACCCCACAAGGTCAAGCTGAAGACCAATGTAGATTGTAAAACCAACAAAAACTGCATGCTGCACTTATTGTTTGTTTATTTTAAAAAGTCCTCCACGAGTGGCCAGTAATGCTCGCAGCAGATAAGTGTCTGGTAGAGATTTAATGTTCAGCGTGTCCAACATGACACTTATGGATTACCAGAACAGCTGCAACCATAAACCAAGGACGCCATCATCTACAGGAGGAAAATGTGGGGGGACAGTTTTGCTTGCATCAGCAGCTCCAAAGAGATTCTTTATGTTAATGCAAAGCCAGCAGCGGGTTTAAGGTTAAATATTGAGGAGAAAATGAAACAATGCTGATGAGCACTGCGGCATTCTCCGCCTGTATGTACTGTTCGGAGCGGCTGATGAATCCGCCCATGGGTCATTTGTTAATGTTAGCAGCAGTCTGGTCACAAAGGCTGACTGAGCTCAACATGTTATTATCTGCAGCAGCGACTCGGAGATGATGGACAAGCCCCAACAGAGCCTCCACTGTCAGACTACAGAGGCTTCTCATCGTGGCTTTATGAACCCGTGAGCAGCTCTCATTATTCATTTGACTTTAGTCCTTATTACAGATGGCTTGCACTGTATTAATACTGTGAGGCTCACTCTTATCTGGTCTTCAGCCACTTCAATGATTTTAGCATCAAAACATTCAGCTCTGCCTGTGACTGTTGGCTTTTGTAACTTCACACATTTTAAAATATTTAGATTTTAATATTTAACATTTTTGTTTCTTTGAGAGGGAATTAAACATATTTGTAATTTTAGTTTTGAAGTCATTGTTTAGCTAGTTTAAGCTTCAGCTACTGTTGTGTGGTTTTAGATTTTGTTGTGATTGTTTTTTTGTGGCTTAGCTAATTATAGCTAGTATCTGCAGTTTTGTTAATTGTAGCTTTTACTACTGTTTTACTGGTTTTATTAGCATCTGTTCTGCTATGTTTACCTTATATCATGATTTTCTAATTCTAGTTTTAGCTCTACCACTATTTTGCTCATCTTATCTACTCACTATGGTTTTGTCAAATTTAGCATTTAGCTACTGTAGCAATGATTACAAATTTTTTAGCTACTGTTTTGATTTTATCTTTTAGTTACATTTTGCTGGTTGTATTATGTAGCTAAGCTCAGTTATATTTACATTTTAGCAACAGTTTTGCTAAGTTTAGAACTGTTTTACTGGTTTTAGGTTGTAGCTACTTTTTGTTAACTAATTGTTTAGTGTTAGTTAAAGCTTTGCTAATTTAAACTAGTATCTACTGTTTTGTTAATTCTAGCTTTAAAATACCTTTTTGCTCATTTAAACTTTTAGCTACTATTTGGGTGTTTATACCATTTCATAACGATTCTGCTTTTTTTACATTTTAGTTACAATTTTGTCTAATTATATATTTAGAGTACAATTTTTTAAATTTTACCTATTCATCATGTTTTTGCTAGTTTGTTGCTTCAGTAATGATGATTTTGCACTATTTTGCTAATTTTAATCTATATCTTTATTTTGCTGGTTGTATCAATTACCATAAGTTCTGCAGTATTTACAATTTAGCTACCATTTTGTTAATTTTAGCTTTTAACTATTGTTTTGCTGTTTTCTTTAATTCAGTATCAGTTTAGCTACTGTTTCGCTGATTATTCCCTGTGTTTTGAGAGTTGTAGCTTTTAGCTACTGTTTAGCCATTTTAAAGTTTTAGTTTTATTCTGCTTGTTTTAATTTTGACACTTCATTTTCAGCCTCTTCAACAGATTTCAGCGATGTCATTCAGCTTTTGACATTTCAGCTGTATGATCCTGGGAAAAGGTAGAATTTTAAACTTTTTGTTTGAAGTTTTTTCCAGGTGTTGGATAAAACTGCGTTCAGTTCACAAAAAAAAATAAAAAAACAGAATTAAAGGTAGACTCTTTTCTCTTTTTTTTATTCAGATGGATTTATTTACCTGAGCGTTCACCAACAACCACACTGTAAGCCTCATTAATCATCTCCAGCTGCTGACCCGAGCCGAACTTAGCTGGGCCATCATAGTTCAATCGAGCCTTTTTACCAAAATTTCCCTGAAACCTTCCACACAACAACATGAATTTGTGAACGTTTTATTGTGGCGTTTACTTCCTGTTCGAAGCGGTTCACTGCACTGCGTCCTTTGATCTTGGAGAGCGCCGCAGATGAAAACATACATGAATATAAATGCCACGGCTCTCAGTTAGAGGCTGCTGTGTAATTGTATCCGACGCTTGGCTCGGCTATATCCCTAATTAATCTGTGATTTCCCACATGCTTTAGGATTGCAAATTGAATATGTTAAGGCTTTGAGGTGTTCTTTACACTGGCTGCAGAGTTGGACCCAGAAACCCTCTTTATGGCTCTAAGCTAATTATTCAGCCTGTGGTTCTGGAAGGCTGCCTCTGGATCTAGCTGAAGGCTTTGAGTGTGTATTTGTGTTTGTGTATTCCACTGTAGCACATTTATTGTTAGAAGAATTAAGTGTGTGCGCGTGCGTGCATTTGACATCCCAATTCTTCCTTCCTGTTTGGTAATTTGGTCTGATATGAATTATACATTAAAGTGTTTTATTTTTTGTTCTCAGTTCTGGTTCTTGCCTTTCTTCTTTTGTGAGCTAGTAATATCTACGAGCTTGGTGTTAGCTTGGATTTATACAATTAATGTCCTTTGAAATCGCCTGAAAGGAATATTAAGGTTTTTTTTATTTCACTTGTAACACATTGCAGTGTTGATGTTGCTGAACACAGAACCAGACTTTTATGTCAAAACATTCCTGCACATGTAGCCAGTCTTGCATAACATTTGACATTTAACTTTTTTTCCTTTTTGCAAACATACCGCCTAATTTAACATAACTGTAAAATTGTAAATGCGATAATAATTTTGAGCTGTCACAAACTGCAGGCTTTGACAAAATGTTAAAACCTACTTTCTGTTTTTTCCCCTCATCTCTATCTAAAGCAGCAAAAGAGCCAGAGGGTGTTTAATTAAGAAATCACAAAATGTATTTCATCAAAGTTCTTTTTTATTTATCAGGGACAAAATGGTCTCCTCTGTAACAAATACATGACTGAATGCTAATGAGTTTGAGACTTGTTGATTTTCTGTTTAAAGTAATTGACTGCAATCAATCACTAAGTAAAATATATAAAACTGTATCTAAAGTTCAGTTTACCAGTTAAAAAATATCCAACAATAAATCTTCTATATTGGACAAAATTGCTCTTTATGACTTTTACTGATTTGTCTACCAGTAAATCTCACAAATTACACTTTTTAAGTCAATGAATACTACTTTGGGAGGTTTTCTTCCACATTAATGCATAAGAATTACTATTCCCATTTGAGCTTTATGAATAAATTGTAGACATATGTGTGGTGACGGTTCTTTAAATAGTTCAGTTGTAGTGTCTGAGTAACTTCTCCTACTTTTTTTTTTTAGTTGATTGTCCACATTCCTGACCAGATGGTGGCAGTAATGCACCAATGAAGGCCACCAAAAGAACGAGAAGAAAAAACAAGGTGTTTTAGAGTAGTGATGTTCGATGCCACAGATTTCCTTTCCAATTCTCATACCGAGTAAAACTCAGGCTGATATCTGATACTTTGTGCAAATATACCAAATACACCTTATGTTTCCCAAGAAATCGTGAAGTGGAAGTGGAGGATATCAGAGTAATTTATTTATTTATTTGAAACTCAGTATATTGATGTAGTGTCTTAATTTATAATACAGCCGAGCTATAACAACTGAAAAAACAAACAGATGGACAATCATACAAAATATGTAAAAATAATATTTTAAACAATAAAAAAAATAAGTAAAATAATAAAACCATTAAGAAAACTATTGTTTGATTTTCAAGAACTGCTAAAAAAAATAAACTTGAGTCTTAAATTGCATTACATGAACACAACATAAAAATACTGAGTATGTAATATCTAAGTGACTTACCCCAGGTGGAAAAAAAAGTAGTTCCCTCCAAGCACTTGTGATTTAAACAAGATTTCAATAGCTAAGTTATTTTCCACTGTGTTTCTGTTTATGATACCTGAAATATCATCAATGCTTTGATATTGATACTAGAACATAAAGTTCTGGTATTGGTGGTATTTTTACTTCAGTATCGATCCACATGTCGCTGTTTCAAAGTGAACTTTGGTGACAAAAGTAAAACTGACTCTAAATACATCACAGAGGAGAAGAGCATCCTGAAATACAGATCTGACCATCACTTTGTAAAATTAGATTTTCAAAATAATTATAAAAATTATAATATCTATTAGTTTATCTGACAAAACAATCTCCTGTTTTTCATCAGTTGTCTTTCATCTATGTTTTATTTTTCTGTATATTTACCGCTGCCTGTCAGAACCAGATTATTCAAGTAGCTTGATATAAAGCATCACTGTCAGCTGCTGCTGCTCTGATTAATGCTATTTTTATTCATTCCTCCTGATTACTGCTGCGGTTGTGTCTGCACTGATTTTTATTCTGCCGCTGATCTTGTATTCCTTTCCAACTTTTTGAACTCTCAAAATTAGATATTTTTTTTCTTGAGAGTAGTTCCAACACTTTTTCAAAATAAATAAATAAAATATAAATTTGAGTTTTGTGCAACAACCACTGCCAAACTGGAGCTGAAAAAATGCAGAATGAGAGTGAAGTCAGGGTCATTTTAGTCAGAAAATAAAAATGCAAAAGACTGCTTCTTAAACTTTTACAGTATTTTGTAACTTTATCATTATTTGTTAGCATGCAAACACATTTTCACAGATTAAAAACAAATCCACAGCATTCTGTGACTAGCTGTAATGCGCTGCATGCAGGCAGTCGTTTCTGGTGGTTCTGGGGGCTGCTCGGCAGCAGCAGACAAACGGAGGGGGGCGAAGGACGAAGGCGAGTTAGCACACAGAGAGAGACAGGCGCTCTCATCAGTGACGGGCTCACTGGCTGCGTGGACGGAGCTGTGGCGCAGGAGGAGCGGTAGAGGTGCGACGGTGGGGGAAAAAAGCTGCCTGAAAACTGGAGGAAAATGCGCGAGAGAGGGAGGCGGGACAAACAGAGCGATCACAGAGGAGAGAGAAGTCATTCAGAGCAGGGAGAAAGCTGGGAGACAAGGACACAGAGCGAGGAAAACGCACAGAGAAGCCTCTTCTGACTGGGAGAGAAGCACGAGAGTGCGCACAGAAAGTGGGAGAGAAGAAGAAGGGGGAGTCCAACAGACGGCTGAGACTACAGGACTTAACTGACACAAGACAAGAAGAGGAGGAGCGCCAGGGCAAGTTGATAGATTTGATTTGGAGGGAGTATTTTTAGAAAGAGGAGCAGAGGCATGAGAGGATTACCAAGATAAGAGATGCTGTCTTTGAGTCGGAGAGCAAAATTAGGGAGGAAGAGGAGAAAGAGTGAAATGACCCTGCTGTCCCCAGAGGAGATTAATAATACAGATTAAATCTGAGAACCAGGAGAGTCCAAAGTGGGACAGAAAATAAATGAGGACTGGAGACATTTGTGCATCCAAGTTTGGACGTGGAAGGGATCAATACATCTCTGCGACCCTAAAAATCTGCAACTCACTTCTGTTTTTTATTTTGCTCCTCTTCTGTCTGTTTTTTGTCTTCTCTGCTTTGTATTTGCCCTCTCCTTTCCCTCCTGTCCTCTCTTTGCCTTTTCTTCTTTTCATTTGCTCTCTGTCTCATCATCTCTTGTTCACCGTCTCACTAACTGCCGTGGACTCCGGACTCATTCATGTAGAAGACCCCTCGCTTAGAGCATATTCGCTTCTGATTTTTCTCTTTTTCCCTGCTGAGTTGGACGATAGGAGAGATTTTCAGACTTGGTGAACATGGAAAGGAGACCAACAAGCATCAGCTGCTGAGTTCATCACCAGAGGAGGACTTCAGAACACGCATGTGAGGGTCCTTTCACGGAGTGTGTGGTAACACTGTGGTTGTGACTGAATGGCTTAGTAGTGAGCAAATGCATATCCATGTGTAGATTACAGTAGTGGATTTATCCTGGAGCTACATGTGGGCCCCAGCCCCTGAGGCCTGGCTGGGAAATGAAGCCTCTCCTGCGGTTGTAGGAGCTCTGTGGGCAGCCATGGCCCTGGAGGGGCACTGTCTCCGGAGGGGATCCCCGGCCATGATTAGAAAGGGTCGCAAGCGACGTCACACGAAGCCGACTCTGGCTCAGGTCACATCCACTCTGCTGTCAAGGACACGTCTCCACGGCCTGCGGCATGTCTGTGTCCCCGGTGGCTCGGTTGGCCGCAGGGCCTTCTGGTTGCTGGCCCTCTGCACCTCCCTGGGGTTGCTTTTATCCTGGTCCTCCAACCGTCTACTCCACTGGCTCTCCTTCCCCACATACACTCGAGTCCACACCGAATGGGCCAAAGAACTGGCTTTCCCCACCGTCACCATCTGCAACAACAATCCTATTCGCCTCTACAAGCTCACAAAGAGCGACCTGTACTTCGCCGGCCACTGGCTCGGTCTTCTGCTGGCCAACCGGACAGTCAGGCCCATGGTCATGGACCTGCTGCAGGAGGACCGCCTGGCCTGGTTCAGAAAACTCTCAGACTTCAGGCTGTTTCTGCCACCCAGGAACTTTGAAGGAACCAACCTGGAGTTTATGGACCGACTGAGCCACCAGCTGGATGAAATGCTTCTCTCGTGCAAATACAAAGGAGAGCCCTGTGGAGCTCACAACTTCTCCTCTGTAAGTCCAGCCTCTCTTCTGTTTATGTTAACAGCTAAATGTGAAGCGCCAGGTCTTACCTCAGCCTGAATATCAGTTTAAACTTATCTAGGCATTCACCTGCCCAAACATGGAAAGGACTGCGGTGTTCCACAGGTAAAAAACAACTTAAATGAGTAGCTATGATCACCGACTAACATCCATGGTAGGGGTGCTCTGATTCCAGTTTTTCGGGCGATCTCTGATCACTTATCTTTAAAAAAGTCTGACCTGCCGATTCTGATTTTGTCCAATACCGATTTTTTTAAATAACTGACACTGTCAGATGGTTTAAGGTCACAATACAACTTCATGTTCTAATGTTATTATATTGAAAAATATACCTTTGAAACAATACAAACCTGTTTAACTGGGCATTAGGTAGAGCTCACAGCAGAGCTAAAGGGGACAGTGGCTGATTTTCAGACCTTTGTGGAGGTAGAGAAGCCGATCTTTTCCACTGATCTTATCTAAAAATTGTCCGATCTCTGATCTCCCAAAATTAAGTAAATCAGCGCCGATAAATCAGTGCACCTCTAATCCATGGTATCGGTTATTTAGGAAGATAAAATTTACTACCTTGGCTACTTTTTGATGTGCTGGTATTTGAGTCTGTAGATGTTCAAACTTCTATTTCCTTGACATATTTTATATTTTTTATGTCTGAACACAATGCATTCACAACTTCCCCTTCAAAAAATATTATTGTTGCGTTATTTTTGGTATTCGTGGTGTTTTTAATTGAGGTGAAGGAGTTAAAGAGTGTTTGTCATTTTAACACATTAGAAACATGTCTCAGTCTTGACTGTGTGCAAAAAGTTGAGTTTAATTGTTTGGTTGTCATGTCAAAGACTTTTGTTTGCATGACTTTCTTATTCTTTGAGCTGAAACAAACAAACTGTATTGTTCTTGCTGTGAGACAAATGTAATGATTATCTAATGATAATCTACAGTACCAATATTATCATGAAAAATTGTTATTTAATGTAAAAGCTTATCTTTTAGTGTACCCCATGGTGAAATATTGAATCTGATTTTAATATGGGTTACTTAATCCAGTTTCTACCTAATTTTTAACATTTATATACATTCCCAAGTTATTTTTATGCTCCAGAGAAGATAAAATATTCTTTTCAGAAACTGATCCAGTGCATAAAGATTTCAAAGGAGGGATAATAACCAGTCATGGGAATAGTTTCTAACACACACTGAGTAAAATGAAAATGTGGAGCCCAATTTATCTGGTTTATATAAGTCATTTAAACCTGTTTATTATGTATTCATGGTGTGTTCTTTTCATGCACTTTTGTTATGAGAAACAAATATCCTTTTTGAAAAAGTATAGCAGAAAACGTATAGCATTGTTGTGTTTGCAGCTTTGTTGAAGCAGATTCTCTTGTGTTTTTCTGTCTCAATGAACATACAGAAACTTTTAAATATGAGTTTGTGATTGGTGTTTGAAAGTGTCAGTCAACCAGACAATATTATCCCTTTCTTCCCTCTAAAATCAATAATTTACAGTACAGTCATATTCACAGTTTATGGTCTGGTATTATTGATGTGAGTCCTTGATTTGGTGCAGTCTGATGGTTTTCATTTGTTTTTCCACCTCAGTGAGGGGGGGTTGCTGCTCTGTCTGTCCTCTGTCTTTTTGTTTTTCCCTATGACAGAAACGAGACGAGGCTCATTGGTCTGCTGCCGAGTGAATAACAAAGCCATAATTGCAGTAAGGAGGGAAAGAATTTCCTACTTGTTTGAGTTCAGATATAATCCTCGTGCAGCACTAGGTGTGGCTGGGTTGTCTTTATCACAAACGTTCAGTTAACTGGATCCCAGGTGAAATTTCACTTGTGAAGCTTTTTGTCTTATAAGGTGAGAATAAAAGCTGTTTGTGTTAAACTGACAAAGGATGCCTCACTAGGGAGGTTTTCCAGACATTCCCAACTGGGAGGAGACCCCGGTGAATGATGGAGCAACACAATCTCTCTCCCTACTTGTCATATATGGACCCCATGGAGGTCTATAACACAACTAGTGAGTCTCACTATCATCTATCTAATGTATATAAAACTGTCAGAAAGCTGTGAGTTTTAGATTTACCAACAGAAGAGAAACAGGAACACGTCTCATTTCACAAGTTAAACAGGTTTTATTTTATTTACCTTGATGTTATGATCTGAGCAGAACTGATACAAATAATGAAACAGTTTAAAATAAAAACAAGCTTATAAAACTGATGTAATCACTGTTATTTATTGAACTGGTTAGCAGTTATTAGCTTCGGTAGCAGCACTCTGCTGAATCATGCTACAATAAACAAATTATTTAATATTACAGATGGTTTTGACTTTGATTTATGTAATATTTAAACAGTAAAATACTATAATACAGTGGGTTGCAAAAGTATTCATACCCCTTGAACTTTTCCATATTTTGTCACATTACAACCACAAACATAAAT
>JARVGW010000194.1:18347603-18384340 GCA_031762495.1 Anablepsoides rubrolineatus
TTTATGTTTGTGGTTGTAATGTGACAACATATGGAAAAGTTCAAGGGGTATGAATACTTTTGCAACCCACTGTATATTTAACTATATTTAAGTTTCTGTTAGACAAACCTAAAGTGTTAAGAAGATGGTAGCTAATATCAGTGGAGACAAGTTTCATCTTATAACCAGCTGCTGTGAACATTTTTTAAATGTTGACTGTTTAATATTTATCATTATTATCATTATTATTATTATTATTTATTACAGGTAAGAAATAAATAATCTTTATTAGCTGAAGGTTAAAATGTCTAAGTTACTGACTGACTTCAGGTCTGGTTTAGATCATAAATTACAAAATGTATATTTTTATTGTATATATCTGCTGTTTTATGATTGTTGATTCAAATGAACAGAATTAACAATTATAATAATTTATTGTAAAAATAATACAAATTTTTTGACAGATCAAATCAAACGAGTCGGATTAGATCTTAGGTTTAGGAACACCAGAGCCTCCACCTTGTTAGTTTTTTTAGCTATCCTTTTGTTACATTTAATCTTTAGTTAGTGTTCTGCTTCTTTTAGCTTTAACAAATGCATTTTTGCTTCATTAAATTGCACCAGTCCTTCAGCACTCAGCTTTATTTCTTTTCTTCTTACATGGACAGTTTGTTAGATGCCGTCAGATTCACTGCTCTGATCAGAGCTACACTGATGCTTCCCTCTTCTCATTTCTCATCTCATTCTACCTTATAGGGAGTTTTATAATGTTAACGGGGCCTCCGAGGTTTTGCTAATCTCATTAGCTTCCTGCTGCAAGTCAGCAAAGACTCCCCAAGGCCCATTTCCTGCATTTAGAGCGCCATCACTCTGACACCAAAAACACATGCAACAAAGCACACTAAACGGGAAACACGGGTGCAAAGAGCTGCATAAACACGAGAATGCTTGACCTGTGGGTGTAAATTCCCGTGATGGGATGCTTTATTGTCTTGAAGAGAAAGTGTGAAATCTGATTTTGATAGGAGTTTTTTAGAGCTCAGAGAAGGCTTTGAACTGCCAAGCAGTGAGTTGCTTCTGGGGTGAAGAAGAAAAACAGACGACTGTTGGTTGGAAATAAGAGATGGCACCGAGACAAAGGTGTCTCGGTGGGAATACAAATAGGTCCCATAACTCCGACCCAGCCCTTGAGCAGCAGGGTTTCATGTGCTGAATCCACGGTGTCATAGAGCGCTCGTCGCCGGCTGGCAAATCGATAAATCTATTAGGTTGGAGCTGTAGTTTATGATGGTCTATTTTGCTCCCACATTTCCAATAGTGATGTGCCCTCAGCTACCCCGCAGCGGAGACCCATCAGCGAAGGGATGACAGAGCGGGAGAAGTGTGCCGAAGGCGAGGAAAACGGCTCACACCATCCTCAATAAAAGTAAACGACACGTTAGTGAGCCGAGACCCCCATATGTGGAGCAGATACACATCTCCACCCCGCTTCCCAGAGCTCCATCCAGAACTAGATAACTGTGCCCGCAATGACAAATTAAAGAGTGCTGCGAGTTTTAGAGTAGCACCTCATCACGCTCCGAGCAGGGAGCGTCTCTCTGCTGTGATGTATCAGCCCAATCTACAGAGAAATCTCCTAACTGCAGCCACACAGTAATGCTGAACAACTCTGAGTTTGACTGTAGGAGCTTAGTTTGGATTTATAGTTTTGTTGATATAGATGTAGTAAATACTGTTGACTTTTGTTATTGTGTTTTTTTTTAAAATCAGATCTGGTAAACTGTGTTGCAATACATCAACGGGGAATAAAATCACTACTTGTATAAAACCGCTCAGAAGCATTTTATTTATTTTACTTTTCATTTTTGTTTATTCAGTTAAAAAAACATTGTTAAGCAGCACACGACAAATGCTTCAAATATGCCCAACTGGCAGGAAAAGTAAAAGAAGAACATCAGGGGATCAAATTAGTCGACATGAACCAGAATGTTGCTTTTTGTGTGAGCGTGGATAAATACTGAAATACCCAAATTTTGCTGTCACGGTTTAAAAAGGCTGTAATGTGTCCGGGTGCAGGTGCAAAATCATCAGTTTATGAGAGCTCTGATTGTTTAACCTGGTGGGAGCAGGTGGGAAATCATAATTAGAGTCATCAAGCTGAAGAAGACCCAGGTTGCTTGCTGGAGTGGAAATTAACAAATAGATTCTTTGTTCCACGATCACTAAATCTCTTCTGATCGTTTAGGCGATTGTTTGTCTACACCTAAAACTTATTTTCTTTTTGAATTGACATATTTCTGTTTACATCTTGGCTGCTTGTCAAACAAAACAATCTGAAAGGTTCAGTGCTGGATAGGAGGGTCGGTGAGGTTCAGTTATAGTCTTTTTGTCAAAACTCATTCAAAGCTTCCCTCCCTGATTTCCCCTCTCTTGCAGAAACAACATACTTGCATACAAACCTACTTGTTTGCATTTGTTTAGTAATCCTGGAGGGCAAAACAAAAAGTTGCCCTTAAGTAAGCATCGGTTGCTTGTTAAAGACCTTGACTGCTTAATGCTCTGGTTTGTGTGTTTAATTGCTCAATGCTTGTAAGGTTTGTACAACTTCAAATTGGTTAAACACAAAGAACAAACGCCTGTGTGTTAGAAAAAAAGAGCACAATAGAATAAAAATACCTCATTGTTATTGTTAATGGTACAGCAAAATGGCTGACATTTCTTTTTGTTTGCAGTGTGAAAGCAGACTGACAGTTAAAAAGATTCTTTAGGACTTTTTGACAAATGAGTTTGTTTTATAAAAATGTAACACTGGGTTGATTGATTAAACATGGAAACATGAAATATCGCCCTGGTTAAACAAGAGCTGCATGATAAACAGAAAACTTGCCTCGTTCACAATGATTCGTTAATATTGTGTTGATGATATCAGTTTAGATGAGCCCATATTTTCCTCACTTTCTCTTCTGTCATGATTATCTTAGCCAGGTGTGGGCATCAAGGCCTTTGAGACTCCATTGAACTGATGGAATATATCACCAGCCTATAGAAAATGAATGCACGGTGCTTTAATTATAACGGTCTATGAGCTGTTTCAGTCCAATCAGTCCATTGTTGCGCTCACTGATGGTACAATAATGATCAATTGTTGACAGCTGAGTGCAGCTGTATTTTAAAACATGCTATGTTGACTAAAAATGTTCAGTATGAAATGACACTTTTTTTCTACAAGTTGGAGTAAATAGATGGTTTAGCTGAAAACATCACAGTTTCATGTTTTGTTTTGGGTGTTTTTTTCCCCCAAGAGGTGTATAGTAACAAAGTGTTACATACAGTACTTGAGTAATATTTTTGAGGATATGTATTTTTTTAAATCCTAACCTTTACTTATATTTTCCTAGAGTGAAAACATAAAAAGGATACTTTTACTACTTTAATTAAAATTAAACACATAGTTAGTATCAAGGACCAAATCTGACTTAATTTAAAATAAAAGCAAAAATATATAAATGGCCAAAATAAATAAACAAATATGTCTAAAATGCACCAATTATTTTAACAAAGGAGAATTTTACTTTGATCTGCACGTGTATCCTTCTCTTTCCTGTCTGTTGACCTATAGGAGAGGAGCTGACCCAAGAAGGACCGCCCAACTTTTTGCATAAGGAGGCAGAAATGCATAAAGTAAAAATAAGAGACAGAAAAGTGTAAAAACAACACATGGAAAAAATTATTGTGGAAAAAATGATTTAAAAAAATTATAAAATAAGAGACATAAATGCATGTACAAGTGCTAAAATATATACTTTGTTGCAACTAAGCTGTAAAATTACATATGAAGGTTGTTTAAATTATAAAACATGAGGTGAAGTTCTCTTAAATTAATTGTTGCATTTTAAGTGTATTTAATTGTTCGGCAGTTTATAAATTTTGGCTTTTTTTTTATTCTTTCAGTCCTTCGTACATTACACACACTACTAATTTAAATATGACCGGACTCATCGTGAAGAGTTGTTTATGCACTCTATGAAATAAACACCGCAACATGAATTTGAATAATCTTATGACAACTGAACCAGCTGTCATAACTTGGTTAAATAAATGTAACACTTTATATAAGTGTGTGTAAAAGTACTTTTACTTTCCAGATTATTGTGAGCAGTTTTGTGATTTTTACTTAAGCACTTTTTGTATCAGTAAAATTCATTTATTTATTTATTTTCAAAGTTAGTTATTTTTTTAATTACTTTATCTACCTCTGGTTTTCACAATCTGATGCAATGTCAGTGACCATGTTTTCTCCAGAGACTCAAAGAAGGATGTTTATTAGTTTGAAAATCTCCTCCAAACACACATTTTCATCTGTAGTTTGTATTTCTGCTGGTCAGCTGTAAATATTTGCAGCTTTGGATTCACCTGTTGCCCCCCCCCCCCCCCCTTATCAAACCCAGACTCAATCAGCAGATCGACTGAAGCTTATTTGCGAACAGCCCTTTGAAGCAGTCCTCAAAGCCTGATCTATCCCCGCTGAGCTTGATGGGGCCTCTGATTGAGATTTAAGCACATCCAGGTAATAATGAGGGGCTCTGACCTTTTTCAGTGGGATTCTCTGAAGCAAGACCATAAAGCTATTGATTTAGACTGAATGAGATGGACGGGACTGGAGCTGTAGCTCAAACCAAAGCAATTTCATTACTGCAGGTTGTCCCATGTTAACCATACTCATCACTCCTGATCCAATTTCACCCTGAGAACAGAGAGCTCAAGTGGGTTCTTTATGTGCACAACTTTCACTTTCTTATGGTGAAAACTACAACTCGGCTGTGTTTTAATTGGAATGACCGCAGCATTGATTATTGATGCCACAGCCAGTGGATACAGGCAGCATTGAGTGCTTGTTGGACAGCAAGCTTAAAGCCACAATGGAGAGTCTCCTAAACCTGCTGCTGTAATGCAAAGCCTGAATACAGATTAAAAGATTAAACATGTTTAGTATTCAAGAGGTCATGTTGATGCATAAAGCACAGGACTTGTAAAAGGTTAGTGTTTAGAATAAAAAGCTAATGAACGCCGTTCTGTTCTATGAATATCATTAATTGAAGCTGCAGATATAAGTTACAGCTTAGAACTTTCCTCTGGTGTTTATGTAAGAAACGCTGAGTAAAGTTAGAAATAATAATCGCTGTAAACAAATGCATGTTTGAAAACCTTGACTGACCTTACATTCAATGCTTTTTCTTGCACACATTCCACCCTAAAGACATGCACGCTTCCCACAAATTTAAAAATAAAAAGTGTCTGAGGATCTTCGGATACAAAAAAAAAAAACCTACCTCAGACTTCCCTTTGTGCTGCGTGCGTTCACGGGGTGAGTGTCTAAATGCCAATCTGACAAATAAAAGAAATCGCCTTCAGCAGAGTCGAGTTAAAGAAGCACTTCAACATTAAAACCATGTCAAAAATTACCTAAGAGTTGCATCAACAACCTTCTGACACAAAGTCAACAAAACCCCCTCGCTTTCACCAAGGTGGGATAATATCATTGCAGCATGATTTGATCAAATTGCATTACATTGCACCACTGTACGTTAATCTCAGGACAGTTTAGGATTAACGGTTCAAAAGATGGTTTGAGTTACCAAAGTCTTCATCACAGTGTGGCGCACATCAATGTCACATCAAAATCAGAGTCATCAATTATAGAAGAAATGGGTTTGCAGCACACAGAACCAAGGAAGGAATAATTACACTTACTGAGACTCTAAGAGAGACTTCCAATAAAAGAAATAAAATGGTCAAATAATAGAGATATATGAAGAAATATAAAAAAAATACCACCATTATTTGACGATAACTTCTAACTTTGAGTCTAACAATTAAAATGACTCCATGTCCACAGCAAATCCCTCACATTTTTGCTCAGAAATAAGTTTTTCTGCATTTTTTTATTTCACCTGCAGCTCCATTATTCATCTCAGACGTACTCCAGTAGGCAATCGCATATTTTTTTTTTCCTCTGTGGGGATTTAGATTAGACTCAAACTGTATATGACCCTGAGTTTTTGTTAAAGAAAACACTAGGATAACCTTTAATATCCTGAGATGCGCCGTGCCATTCAGATGCACAACCTTTGAGAAGACGCTCACAGACAGACCGAGCTGTGCTCCGTTATTGTTGGATGAATCTTTCATAAGCAGCTCTGACACTAATATGGATTTCTTATCATGTGATGTGCATACATTACTGCCTTCGCAACTTTCTGATTTCATGTTGCGGTGTAAACAACCAACACAAATTAGAGTCCATGAAAAACTTTTTTCATTTAATTGCAGCTTAATTTTCTGTAAAAGCTGAGGTATAAATTAAAAACAGGTTTAATTAGTGCAGTTTGGCTTTAAAAACATGCTCTGATATTTGTGTTAAAAAAAACAACCCAAGGACATTGTCTCAGTTCAGTCTAACAAACTTTTCAGACTTTAGTTTCCTCACGATTTAATTTGCAGCTTTTTCTCATATCAATGAATAATTTAAAAGAGAGAGCAGAGTTTGTGAAGCCATCTACTACATGTTTGTTTACCAGAAATAGCCAAAGTGACTGAGTACAGGTCAACAGCAGTGACGTTTATGAAAGGGCTGTTTGAGATTGAGAAATGCACTTATACGCAGATTTGTTGAGCAGATAAAGGTTTTAGTTTACATCAATATATCTGTGAACAGGGACGGCTGGTATAAGTATATTTTTATAATTTTGGGAGCTCAGGATTGACCAATACTTGGAATAGATCGATGGAAAAGATCAGCCACTGTCCATTTTGCTCTGCTGTGAGCACTACCTAATGTCCAGTTTCAAGGGTTGTTCAAGGTTTTTTCAGTAAAATAAGATTGGAACATTGAAGGTGTATTGTGACCTTATAACACCCAGTATTAGTCATTTAAAAAATCATTATCGGCCAAAATCAGAATTGGCAGGCCAGACTTTTTAAAGATCTTGATCGGCCAGAAAACTGCAATTGATTACGTTGATATTTACAACAAAACTGGTGCTGCACAGTCTGGAGAAAATCCCAGAATCCCTCTACCTTTTCACAGCCTTGTTCAATAAATCTTACATGGTACAGAATGATTGACAGACGTTTTGTCCCGCCCCCTCAGTTTGCTTCTCATTGGGGCTAGCTGTATGTTCAGGCCAAGGCTACAGGCTTTAGTGTGGACATAAAATAATGTGTGTCGGGTGGAGCTACTGTGGTTTAGTATAGCATGAGTAGGTTTGATGGCGAGCAAAATTATTTAATTTCTCACTCGTTTTCCTTAAAGTCTTTGTTGGAGGCAAATTGACCAAAAGATATTCAAAGAATATTCAAATCCATATAAAGGACTGAAAAATGTCAAGTGTAGCTAACAAATCTATTTTCTGACTTCTAACTCACAGAGGCTGTGTGTAAGCTTGGTTTTTAGTGGTGTTTTGTTTTACGGTTGTCTTTGTGCTGAAAAAGGACATAAAGTCCTTTTTATATCAGTTATTTTTGTCTCAAATGGGATGCTTCTGTTGCTGGAGTCCAATCTGCAGCCTTTTGGTATATAACTGTTAGCCCACCCTACAAATATCCCAACCAGTGGAGTAAACTCCATCAGATTGCATAAGTTGATATAGTTCAGAATAATGTTTTTTATATACGCTCATATCTTTAAGAAAACTGTCAAGTTCCTGCAGCTATTTCAGAAACATGTCACCATCTTGGTGCATCATTTTAAAACCAACAGAATAAATAACACCGAGGATGTTTAGGTCTCATCGTGAGGAGCTTAAAGTTTCCTGATTCACTCATGTTTGATGCATCCAGCTGTTTGATTGTCACTTAGTTACACCGGTGACAGCCACCTTATCTGCTAGGTTGAAAATGAAGCTGCTGTTACTTCTAGCTGCCATCAGCTTCTTGAAAGCCACAGAAAATCCTCACTTTATTTTTTGTTTTCCCTGATTTTATCTTTTTAAAAACAGGAGTTCCTTTGGGTGTCAGTAGTTTTCAATTCCAGGGATTGCACTCAAGGAGAGGTAAAAGGTCCACTTTTTGCCTAACTTACCTCCCCACCTTTGATTATTTCTGCCTGTGTGCCTTTCAGCAAGCACTTAACCTCCAGCTGCTTCAGTCAAGTGGCTCTGCGGTGAGCAAGTTAGTCTTTTTGTCTCTCGGATGGCTCTCAGCTGTATGTAAGTCGAGCCTCACATGAGACCTCTGAGATTTACTAGAGATGTAAAATTCTGGCAAACTGGGACAGCTTCTTGTCAAGGGGACGTTGCTAAATTGATTTAGAAATCTTTCAGGATTATACTGTTTGATAGTCTTTTTAACTGTTAGTTGAACATGTCGTAAAATAAATTAATAAACTGTCTGTAAAAACTGTCAGATATAAAAATATCAACAGACAGCACTTGTTAAGTAGAATTCATTCCTGTTGTCCTCATAAACCTTAGAGAAAACAAAAATATTACTGCTTTTACTCTGAAATTGAGCTCCAACTATAAAATAATTACCACCTCCTGTAAAGTAGGGGATAAATTGAACTTAAGAATTAGTTTTTAATGATAAAACAGCATCACTGTCTTTTGGTACTTTGTCTTTGGTCTTATATTGTTATTTATGGAAGGTATGGCCACACAGGGTTGGGCAGTATTCATTTTCATACCAACACATTATTTTTAGATAATCCTGTGGTATTACTTGGTTAGGACAGAAAGGGGCGGGGCCTGGGGGATGTATGGTATTTTGAGTTACTTCCTCCCACTCTCATCTCTCCATCATTGCCAAACTTCATTCGACTTTTGCTTCTTTTTATTTTCTTCTTCCTGTAGATGTTTTGGCACTTGTTAAATAACGTTGGGTCTCAGTCAGCAATAAGGTTGGGAGGTTTATGTTTTTTCGGCTGGAGAGATGGATGACACTGATGACAAATTGAGCTTTTTTTCTACGAGACTAGCATGAATCTTTCTGGCTGCATCTGCAACACGCATCGAAAAGGACAGTCATGATCAGGAAAACTATTTATCATAACTCTAGTTTTATTTGGTCTAACACAATTTAAAAACTGGTTTATAGTTTGAAGTCCTTTTTTACACCAGTTGAAATAGTGATTTAATGTGATGAGGGTTAAATACTCTCCTAATTTTAAATACTGTCTCAATTTTTTTATATCAGGGTATACAACAATATTGTTAGACCACCCAATCCTATAGCCACATATGTTCAAGTTGTTGAAGTTACAACATATTAAAAAATGTAGGAGGAAAACCGACAGAAAACAGTAGCTTGTGCAAGTGTGTCAAGTATACGTTTCTTTATTTTCCGTGTTTTGTTGAGCGTACAGCAGCATGAGAGCTGCAGCTCCTTTGTGTGTCAGTCTTAATCCACCAAGCACACAGCCTCAGGGATCCTTCTTTACCCTATACGACTAAAATGTTTAGTTTTAGTTTCTTTTGACTGCAGTAACTTCTATATGTCTCAAGAGTTTTCCAAACGGTTTTAGGAAAACTCAATGTTTTGTTTCCTTGAAGTTGTGAGTTTTTTCTCCAACTCCTCCATAAAGTTCAGGTTTTTGAAGTCTCCATCTTTAAACGCTCCTATAAACAGTTGCTTCTGTCTGTGTTGTGCAGCGTTGCAGCTCTTTTAAAGTTACCTTTGCCCTTTTTGTTACCTTTTTGATTAATTCCCTCTCTGCTTGGTTTGTGAGTTTTGGCAGCCGGCCGCTCGTTGGCAGGTTTGTTGTGGTTTGTTTCCTCTTTTTTTTTTTTGTAATATTAGATTTAATAGTGCTCTGTGGGACTTTTCTATATTTTTTCCGGTCCAAATCTAATCTTTTCTCCTGCAGAACTTTGTCCCTGACATGGTCTGAGAGTTAACTCTTTGTGTAGGAGGTAAAAGCTCAGCTTTTGTGCAAGTGATTTAAAAAAATAACACTTAATACAAATATACTATCAGTGTTTCTGTAAAATGTACATGAAAACAACGCAATGATTTGAATCCTCATTATACCCATTTACTTTTACAGCTTTTCTGAACTTTATCTAGATTTTTTTGAGATGTGTTGCTGCCATTAAAGTCAAAAGTATCTTTTTATTTTCTTAGTTTCAATATTTCATATGCTTTTTGTCTTCCATTGTGAATAAAATATGGATTTGTGAGATTTGCAGATCATTGCTTTCTGGGTTTATTTACATTTTACACAACTTCTTTAGAATTGTGGTTAAACATTCGGAAAAAATAAAAGTGTTTATTTTAGTCAAATTGACAAGTTTTAGGAAGAATTGTGTTTCTCCAAACTGTTTCCAGTTTTTTAACTTCATATATGTACAAACCTGCCAACAGTTTGTATTTATACTGTTTTTACCTCTTTTATAATGTTTTACTTTTCATGGGCAGCAAACCCAGATTTTGTTGTACATCGACAAGAAGTCTATTCCATTCTATACTCTTCTACTTTACTCATATTTAAACTTTAGAGGGGAAATAATACTGCAAACAAACAAGCAAATGAATAAATGGTGTTTTGTTCAAATAAAATTAAACTTCTGTTTAAATGATGGAGCTATATATTGCTTGTTTTTGTGGAAACCAAGTTATTTTATTGTGTTATCAAACAACATAGGCAGGGAGTTGTGTAACTGTTTGGTTTTTTGTATTTCTTAAACCACTGGTTACATTTTAATGAAATTCTCCGAATGTGGTCTTTAGATGTACAACAGCTTGATTCAAGATGGCCACCCCAGCCAATCAAACACAATAAAAAGTGGCTACAGTTTTGCAGATAATGAACTAAAATTAAGAAGCTGAAAATATTTTCTATCACCGTCACATTTTCACCAAAGTTTGAAATGTTTTTATGAACCTAATTCTATAAAATAAAATAAAAATCATTAAACAGATTCCTAAATTGTTGTGGCTTTTACCAGACCAAGGACTTTTTTCCTCTTTCAATTTAAGTTTAAAGTGTAATGATCTTCTTCAGTTTGAGAAAAGTGACTTTTACAAAAAAAAACTTTCTGTCATCTTTTGAAAAGTTTTAGACTTTCTAAACATCATTACTGTAAATTTGTTTCCACTTTGCTCTCTTCTTTCAACGACACGCCAGATCCTTTTTTTACAGAACTGATTTATTTTCACAGTTTCTCTGTGCTGCTTTTTTCTTTACTGAGAAGGTTTTTCTCAGATGAATGAGCGCACGCAGAGGAGAAGCGAAGGATCTTGGTGTCATCGCGGCCTTGAGGGTCTCACCATCGCTGTGGTCCCATCAGACTGTGGACACAGGTGGCACAAGCTCATTACTCCGTCCACTGTTGCTTTTCTTTCATGGATAAAAGGAAATAACGGCTCCTGTTAGTGCTCCCCCTGCTGCGTTATACGGGCTTTTTGTTGGTCAGGTTTTGTGTGGGAGGTCACAACAAGGAGTCAGCAAGAAAAGAACTGAGAATCTTTATTTCATGGAAAAAAGACTTCACTATTTGAGATTTTTCCCTTTTAGAGTGGAGAAATCTATGTCCTCATTATAAAAAAAGAGAGAAGCTAAATAAATTAGCTCCAGAATTACGTGACCCACCAATTAAACCGTGCTTCTGCGCCAGATCCGTTCAAACTGTGTAAATATAGAAAGTTGGGAACGAGGGAGAGAAACAAACAAGCTCACGGGTAAAAAAGAAGTCATAAATAAAGCAGAGGAAGTTTGGTAGAGTGGCAGAGATGGGTGTCAAACCTGTGAGATCAAAGTGTTTTTGAAGCTCTCACTCTGTGTCACACTTTTACAGAAACACCCCCACCATGCAGCCGGGGAGACCTTTAGTTATCAGGCAATCCTTGCAGGTTTTACATAACTCTGGGTGTTTAGAGTGCATGGCAGTCATGTTAAACACAGCAGGAGAGCTGCTTTTCTGATTCATTTTTAATTATCGGACCACCGCTGAGGTTTCTGCCGGTTTGCCCGGCTGGTTTTGTTGAACCAGGATCACTCAGGTGGCTGATTATGACAATATTAGTCTAAAACTCTGGATAAAAAGGTTAAAATTAAAATCTACTTATTCCAAAACAAGTTTGATCCATCACACATGGCTTTAAAGGATATTGTATGATAGTTGTTTTTAAGTTAACCAATAAACCTGGTGTTATAGCTAATTTTGCAGGTAAATATTAGTGTTTTTGACAATTAATCCTGATAAATCTGCTTTTATATCCTTCTTTTTCATATGTAAATCCTTCAGTTGAGCTCTATATAAAGTGAAACTTGCAATGCTTTGGTCTGAACTCCTTTTTATTGTAACTCCACAAGCCCCGCCCCTTTTCTGGGTGTGTCTCAGATAAACTAATTTTGAGGCTGTCTCTTTAAATCCAAATAAGGCTCTTCACACCCCGCCCCCTCCAGCTTCCAGACCAGTCCATTGTACTTTGACAGAGGGGTTTAGGACTATATAGCTGTGCAGAAACATTTTATTTATAAATAAATTTAAAGGTTTATCAGTTCTGTTTTAAAAATAATAAAATAAAATAGTTCAGAAAAGGTAAACAGAGAATAAAGAAGTGAGTTGAAAACTACGACCCAAACAGAATATAAAGATACCTTTGCAGCACCTGGAGAGACTAAATTCAATCTTTCCACTTAACAAATTGTATTTACCAACTAAAAAAATAGGATTTTGTATGATATATACCCTTTAAATATATTTTAAAGCAGACAGACTGGTTAGAGAGGAAACTAAAGCTGTAAATTTACAGCCTATTTTTTTTTTTTCGCCTCCGGTTTTACTAGTTTTAATACGTTACGTGTTAAATCAGCAGCAGCGTTGAACCTCCCGGGTGAAAAAGTTTCTTAAACGCATTTTCTTCTCCTCCCACCCTTCACCCGCTCAGAGGCAGCCGCACAAAACCGAGTGTGTTTCAAAGAGCTGTGAAATATAGATGTGAATCGACTGAGCTCAGCACAACACAACAGGCCTCTCTGTAAAATAAACCAATACAGTCGGGTATTTGGGTAAAATAGTTTATGTTCAGGCCTGAATAACATCCCCTCCTCCTGAACAAATCAAAGGTAAACACACAGCGGTGGTTTGGATTCTGAGCACAGGCTGAGCCTTCACAGCTCGCTGCAGGTTGTTGCTCATCAACACATTCAGACACACAACGGTGTCGTTTTCTGCTTCTTCACATAGGGCTGAAAGACAGAACATAACCCTGCAGTTTGTTGGTGAAAAGATAATGAATTCAATTAAAATCACAAGTGTAATAATTCTTCTGTCTGGTTTCAAGTGAGCAGGGAGCCACCAGCATTTCTGCATAAATCAGACTCGTTACAACAATAATTCATTCATAACCTTTAAAGTGCAGCTTCACCTTTGGCTCTGAGAATAGCTCGACCCGCTGCACATTTTCTGAAAAATGGCTAAAAGTGCACAAGGGGGTCGGTCTGAGAAGGATTGCAGAGTGGTGAAGAGGAGAGGAATCTAAGTGTCGGGCTGAAATTTATCGGTGCAGCGGGGAGGAAAAAAAAGAGCCGAGACAACCAGTCTGACCATTATTGGACCTTTTTTTTTATTTTAGTCTGATGGTTGTGATCTTTAGATGCTTTTAACTCCAGGTGCCCTGAACTGGACCTGGTGTTGAGGTAAAAATGGAGGCAGCCTGAGTGATGGTCTTCTGTTTAAAGTTGCAGCTGCTGAATGAATTAATCTTATATTCAGATTAAACAGAAATGTGGTTTTTAGATGGAAGCTAACGTACAATAGACTTCACCTCATTCTCCCTGCACCAAACACACAGGTTCACAACAAAATAATTCAGTAAATTATTATTTATATATTCCAAACCATCTCCAGAACATCCTTCTTTCAATGGAAAAAAAGTAGCATTCACCTCAGTGCAGGTCTGAGATGTCAGCTCTGACTCCTGCAGCTTTTATTGTTCCGACGTGCTGAAGTCTCTGACACTAGATATTTGTAAACTTTGCGTCTGGCTTTCCTGAATGCATCCATGGGATTTTATTGACAGCACAAAGTTTAAACTTGAATATTTTTTACCAGCGATTTGTTTGAAAGCTAGGCTCCTCATTAAATCTGAGATGTTGAATGCTCTCAAGGCTGAAAGTTAAAGGTTTAACAAAGCATAAATCACAGTTTGGGTCATAAATGTTATTAAATGTTAAAGGAAGCACACACACACACACACACACACACACACACACACACACACATATATAAATATATATAAAATAATAATAATACAATTTTACAAAAATTTTTAATTTCTGGAATTTTTTATTTACTTTTTAGCTTAATATGAAAATTATTTCTTATATCAATGGTACACTTTAAATTTATAAATAAATGTAACTAAATAATCAAATATAAAAGGTAAAAGATAGTACTTGTCCTGTCCCCGAGCTGTTAACTATAAGTTACTGAGCAATTAAGTTGTCTAGCACAGTAATAATGTCTTAAAATAAGCTGCTTTAAAGTCTTCCATCTTCCTTAATGCATGTCGATTCTGCTGGGATTCTCTGTCAGAAAGTGGGAGAGTTCAGAATTCAAGATGGCAGCTACTCACCACAACTCAAGAGTAAAATGAGTAAAACAAAACTCTTATTTCTGTTATTTATTTCAGATTAAGTCAGTCGTACACATAATACTTTTCAGTGTTTATAAGAGAATGTGTTAAAAACTGTTTAGTCAGTTAGTTAAATATGAAACATCTAAGTTAATTACAACTGGCCCTTTGAGGGATGTCTCATCCTCCCTGAATCAATCGTTTTTTAATTCCAGCCTGATGAATCCTGACATTGTCATCTTGGAATATGGCCATGCCATCAATGAAGAAACAATTCATTGATGGAATAACCTGGTCATTCAGTATATTCAGGTAGTCATCTGACCTCGTTCTTTGAGCACAGACTGTTGCTGAACCTGACCAACTTCAGCAGCCCCACATCATAGACCTTAGTTAGATCCAAGTGGACACTTGTTTGTATGACCAAAATAAAAATTAAAGTTAGTGTTTTAATCCTGCTGCTATTAAACCTCCTCTGTCCTGGTATTTGTTATGAATTTGTTCCAGTCTGAATTGTAAAAGTAGTTCAGTTTGCACTTTAGATTTTTTTTTCTTGGTAACAGTCATGTTCAAGTGTTCTTTGCAGACGGCATCAACGACTTTAGTTTTTCGAGTGTTTTCTTTTTTGTTTTGCACACAGCACAGTGATTGCTCTTTGGTTGCTTCTAAAGTTTTATCTCCTTAAAAAAAAAAATGAAACACTGTGTGCCATTTTCAGTGTAACTCTTGCAGCGATTCATAATAACTGGCACGCCTGAGTTCCTGGAACATAAGGATGCTGAGCACTTCTCCTCTCCTTTCACTTAGCAGTTCAATTTTTCGTCATTATTACCTCTTCACTTTCCCCGAGGCATTGTGATGTGCAGAAAGAACTGTGGTCCTGACAGCAGTTTTCATCTCAGGCTGAGCTGTCTTTCTGAAGGACAGGTGCTTTTGGCACCTCGGGGACTTTTACCGGACGGAGAGCGGGCTGAGGACAAGCTGTGGGCTGTCCTTACAGATGATGGTAGCTTTCTAAAAGCTTTAACCGAATCACTTAGTGGCAGAGAGAGCCTGGGAGCAGCAGTCGGGCAGTGTGACTGCACTGAGAACAATCAGAACCCTGAAGGAGGACTCAGGACTGACCGAAACCTCTGAGGGCTGAACCTGATCACATCAAAGCTTAATGATTAATCACCAGAACAGCTTTCAGGTTCAAAAGATGGCCTCACAGGTTAAAGACCCTCACTGGATTTACATATTGCATGCACTTTGATGTTTGATTCTGTGTTTTAGGGTTATCCATCAGCTCAGGATGTGTTTGTGCTCTCATTGTTTTCCCAGTTTATTTTTATAAAACGTTGCTTGGTGGTCCTGTAATCGTGAGGTTGCAGGTTTGAGCTCAGGTTGTGTCAGGAAGGCCATCTGGCATAAACAGTTGCCAAAATTACGACCCCTGCAGAGGGAAGCAGCTTAAAGAAAAGAAAAATCCTGCACTGCGATGTCACTTTCTGCCTATACAAGGATTTATCAGACCTTATTGTATCTGTTTAAGCTTCAGGCTTGATTTGAATGAGCTGAGTGTGGGAGGAGGCTGGGGAACATGGTGAGGTATTAATCATAAACAATAAGCCCTGTTTATTTTTTAATATATGAAAAGCAAAAGTAATGTACATTATAGATACTCATGTTGTGACATTTTTCCTCCTCTGGCTTTGAAAAGATCTCATAATTTAAAATTTGAAAGACTTGTATGTAAACATCACATCTAAAATGTATTTTTTATCCTATCGTTTGCTTTCAGCCATTATTGTTTTGCACAGATTAACCCTAAAAGTTAACCTTGTCTGATCATATAAAAGGTAATAAAATTGCAAATGTTTATTAGTAACCTCTACATTAAACTCCAGTCCATTCCATGGATTTTAATTAGCTGAAGTAATGAGTCTCTATTTATTAAATTAAATTTGTTTAATATAAAACATATTCTTTGCCATTTCCAGTTACTAATCTCACAGGAGTTTGGAGTCAACTTGTCGGATTTTTTTTCCTGTTATTTACTCCTGATTTTCTGAAAACTAAACATATAAACATTTAAACATAGCTATTTAAGTTTCAGTTTTACTCCCCTAACTTGTTCATTTGTGGTATTGTTTGATACCAAACACTTTAAATTCTAATAAATCGTTTTTAAACCAAATAAGATTTCTAAAGTGACGCCAACACAATCATTACCAGCATTTAGACAAAAATGACCACTTTATCACAGCTCTTAACTATTAAAACAGAGTTTTCCTTTTTATTCCTATTTTGAAGTGTTCTGTAATTAGTGTGAAAGCAGTCAGAAGAGTAGCCAGTGATGTTTAACCCTTCAAGATCTCATTACCCTCAGTCAGATCCTAGAACTGTTAGCTCCTGCTTGATGTTAGGGGTGTATCAATACATCGATCTATATCGATATATTGATTTGAATGGTTCATGATTCAGTTATATCAAGACAAAATGAAAATATTGATCTATTTCATCATCATATGCTTGATGTGAATCAATATATGCCCATCTAACAGTCATTGTGTTAGATGGGCAGATGATATCGCATTATGTTGATCGCAGACTTGTGAATTGGATTGAATCAAAATCATATCGAGACAGACTTTATGATATCGAAAAATATCGAATCGTAATCCAAACATATCAATATAATATTGTATCGTGATAAAGCTGGCGATTTACACCCCTACTTGATGTTTATGTTGGTTCTTGTTTTGAACTGATTGTTGGGAATAAGCAACAGCTGACTGACTGTCAGAAAGAAAGTTTGGGATTAACTTTAGTGTCTGCCTGATGGAGCACACAAACACTGACTCAGACTGAGAACAACACCAGACGTTCTGCCGTGGTCGGTAATTAGAGGACAATTCAAAAGAAGGTGTCTGGAAGCTTTGTGCACCATTAGTTTCATCCCCTCCCATTGTTAATGATGTGATCAAAACAGGCTTTCTGATTCAAGGTGTCATGTGCCGTATTTCCCTGAAAGTCACTGCTTCTCACAGTTTGAACTGGCAGTTTCATTTCAAACATCTCAGGCTTTTTTTTATCCTGATAATCCACCTCCTTTCTCTTCTTTTCGTTGGGACTTAGTGTCACAAATCGTCCACCTGTTCCTGAGTGAAAAGAAGGCATGACAGTTGGTCTTTTGTCAGTTCTGTGTAAACTTCATGATATCACGCCCCGGCTCTTTTATCTCGGTGATGTCAGCGTCCTGACCCGCGGTCTTCACTTGCAGCCTCACAGGACCGCATCAGATGGATCAAAGACCCTCTTGCTGTCAGATCCATCGCCCGTCTGCCGCAGTGCCGGAGCCAGAGATACATTTAAAAAGTGGATGGAAAAACAGCTTTTGATATTTATTTAATTTGTCACCTTGTTGTCTCGAGGGATACAAGTTGACCGCTGTTATGATCAAACAAATCTAGTGAGGATTTAAAACCATGACAAAATGGAGTAATTTAATAAAATAAAATAAAACCATGAGGGCAAGAGAAATGGCTTCAGATACCACTTATCATAAAGTACAAACTATACGTAACTAGAATAACTGTGTGAATGCTTAATGATTTTGCTGAAAACTGCTGAAGTAGCTGAACACAAGCTGAAATATATTAAATGTTGACTTGTTTATTTTAAGAGCTAAAATTGACTCAAATCAAGAAATTAAAAGTGATGAGGAGCACAATAAAATCAAATTTGTAAAAAAAAAAAAAATGCTTGACATAGAAGAACCGTCATGGAACAACATGAAAGTAGCACAAAAAGCAGGAATTACTCAAAATGTTTGAGACAGGAAGAAAAAAACTTGAACTTAAGTAAACCAAACCTAAAAGACTTAAACTAAAGTTTAAAATAGATGTACAGAACCAAAGAAATGGTTGAACAAGCCTAAAAAAGCTAAACCAAATCTTTAAAACATTCATATTGTTAAACATAGGTTAAAAATACACACACACACACACACACACACACACACACACACACACACACCATTTCAGGTTGTAGCTCCTAAATGTTGGAACACATTAACACACTCTCTAAGAGCTGTGGATTCAGTGGAGATTTAACGCTTACATTTTCAAGCAGGCTTTTAACATGTTTGTATGAGTTTTCATGTTGTCTTGTTAATGTTTTTATCATTTGTAAATGTATTTTTTTATGCTCTGTTGAGGTTTATTGTGAAGTTTTATTGAGAAGCACATTGTGGCTACTTTACTGTGAAAAGTACTATACAAATAAAATTACTTACTACTTACACTGTCAGAAACCAGGACATTCATAATTTTCTCACAGCTGCTCTGATCACTACAGAAATGCAGCACTTAATCATTGATTTTACAAGAACGGTTCAAGATTTAAAAAAGCTGAATTACTCTGTGACAACTGAAAGTTTTGTTTTGTTTCAAGTTTGAACTGCCTTTGAAGTATGTTGAAAAAGCAGTAAGTTGTTTAAGGATTTCACAGATTTTCAATGTATTTCAATGACAAAAACAAATTGCTTGCAAACCTAAATATCTCAAAAAGTTCAAAAGATTTCAATACCAAAAGCTGAGAGGATAGTTAGATGCTGAATACTGAAGACGCTTGAAAGAAATGAAGAAAAACATGAAAACAACTGCGTGAAAGCTTAAAATCAGACAAACAGGATGCAGACCCTTGTTCTACATGATCCTGTTCAGGGTATTTGGGAGCTGAGAGGTGGGTTAGTCCAACATTCACACCAAATTAGAATCTCCAGTTAACCTAGCATACATGTTTTTGTTGTGTTGGAGAAAACCAGAGTATCCAGAGGAAACGTACACAAAAACACAATGACCAATGTTGCCAATGTTCTCTGCACACTCTGGGTCTTTCATATCCTCGTCAGTAAGTCATTTTACCTTACATTTTTTTTGAGGGGGAATGTATTAACTCTCTTCCATTTCCTGTTTTAATCTGAAGTACATCAAGTTCTAGCATCAGGCAGTTCATTAGACCTAATTTCAGAGAAATGATTAACCAACGAGCTCAACGGTTTCTCCTACAATTAGTTATTTCTGATAAATTTGTCAGATCTAAGTAGTCAACTAGGTGCACTCGTCTTTAACGCTGTCATCGGTTAAGCAGTGCATAATGGCCTCAGGAAGTGGCCCATTTATTAGTAATTCCTTGTGATGTGGCTGGCAGAGCGCTGTGGTAAATAATTGAGCTCGGATGAATCAAAGCCTACAGGACATGAAAAAGGACAAAAAGTGTTCATGTAATGTTTTCAGCAAAAGCTGCACAATAACCGTGAATTAGTTATTAAGTGTTAAAATTGTTTAATTCATTTTTAAGCAGGGATTAAATTTACCTTTTACATCATTTTACTTAGTTGTCTCTGAGTCATTCTGCAAAACATACTGTATGAAGGCCAGTCTGTGTTTACAGACCAAAGCTGGTTCTAAATGTAAACACGTGATGTAAAACTAATTTGCATGTCTCTTTAACACTTAGGAACACTTCCATCTTTTAGCTGCACTGCTGTAGACACGAGCATATACAATATTTGCACATGAAATTAGCTTGCATGTGGATATTTAACACCTCTTAAACACATGTTCCTACAGAGCCTGTCTGGTGACATTGGATAAAAAAAATAATGCATGGTCACGAGATAATTACTGCAGTAATTTCCATGCAGGACTGTTGATTAACACGAACAAGTTTCAATTAATTTAATTTAATTTTAATACAGCAGTAAATGACACACTTCAGTCTCTTGTGGTTAGGCACGAGGTAATTCTTAGCATTTTATGTTGTTGCTGTAAGACAAAAATATATATATTTTTGATAATCAACACCTAAATCTAGTTCTTCTCTCACTCCCTGCCTTGGCTGCAGAAACAATCTGAGTTATGTTACATTTCCCAGCGCACATCTTAGGCGTTCATCATAAATATTAGTATTATAAAAAATGAACCGTTTGGATTGAACCATTGAGGTACACTCTTTGGATTAAACAAAAAAACTACCTTTGACCAGTTAAACACAAAAACAATGTCTGTGTCTCTCAAAAAGAGATTTGGCTGCTCAAAATTATCTTGTGGCCATGAGTTATCTCATGACCACACATTATTATATATATATTTTTTTAATTCAGTGTCACCGAATGGGCTCAGTTTTTTGCAAATGGCTCCTCCCCCTGCTTTTCTATCATTAGTCATAGTTGTTGGGCTTTATTTTGGTTTTGTGTGTCTGCACGTTGGTGCTTTTCAGAAATATGTTATTATTTCGTACAGCTGGTTCGTTCTAATTGCCCAGGCTTCATTGTCAATCCATGCCATGTGGGTAGCATTGCATTTGTCTGTTCTACCAATCACTGCCCACTTAGTTGGTTTGGACTAATGGCCTTACAGATGGTTTCCCTTATGTTAGGAAAGCTCCCACAGTGAATGAAAGGAGTTCTATGAACTATGATTAGCTGAGTTTCTTTTTGTACATATAAATGACCTCCTTCAGCAGCTACAGGAACTGTAAAGGTTCCATCAGTTCCAAAAAAAAGCAAATGTGCGTGCAGCTTCATGTGTTTGCACAGTAAAAAACAATTGGTGTTAGTATTTACAAAGATATATTTGATATTGTTGCATCATCGAGACCTTTTCTAAACATGAGGTTAGTTTAATTAAATGTGCATACGTTGGTGTAACACAATAAATTACATATCATTAATGAGCTGCCCAGGTTTTGACAGCGTGCACTCCCACATGCTTGTACCTTTCAGTCAGGCTCACAGACAAACCAGCCAGTTAGAGGCATAAATATATTCATCTTTCTTTTACTTCCTTAATTATGTTTTCTGTCTCAGAGCCACTGTTGGAGTCATGAAACAATAAGTTTTTTTTTACAATCTCCAGAAAACAAATCCTGTTTAAAAATTGTTGTTTTTGTTCTAAATATTATAACATGTCAAAGAAATGTTGGAAGCATAAGTTTATCTTTTGTTTTTGCCAACTAGCAGCAGACTAATCCTGCTTAACTAAAACCAGCAAAGCTCCTTTGCTCAGGTAGAGCTGTTATACATCCATTTTTTACAAATGGAACAAAATCAAACCAATAAAAGACCTTTTCACTTCACCTGCTGTAATTCATTCACATTTTTGACGCATAGGAAAACACTCATCTGTGTTATTAATTTTATCTTTTAAGGTTGACCAGCTGTAAAATCCATCTTCATATAACGCTTGATAAAAGCGTGCCTTTATGTCTCTTTATCCTCATAACCAGGAAATGGAAGACGCACTTTCTGCACAGCATGTGCTGAGAAATTCATCACAACAAACAACCTTCATCCCCGATCGAACTTTTATCTACATTTCCAGATGCTGAGCCTAAACTTATCTGCTCAACGAGCTCCTAATACCTCGTAGCTGCGAGGAAGCAATCTGAAGCTGAATGTTTCTGGTCATATTCAGCCAGAAAAAAATGGCTTCAACTGGGTTTCCCCCCACACTTCTGTCAGGAGAGATGACGAGTCATCCACTAGTTTGCTCCCCACCGTTCCCATAACCGTATTCCTAATTAGCTAAGCGTTAACATTTTCCTGAACACAGCAGAGATTATAAATCTTGTTTAAAAGCTTATAAATAATATGCATAAATCACCATGAAGGTTAAATGCATCGTCAGCCACACACACAAGCAGCTCTAATAGAGTCTTAGGAGTAACACTAATAACCCCAGAATGTTCTCACAAACATACAGCTATATCTTTGCTCTGAACATTCAACAAAACATGATCAGAATACTACAGACCCACATTTTCAGCTCAGTCCACAGAGTCAATAGACTGATCATGCGTAGCATCAGTCACGGTCCTGATTGCAGCTCTTGTGTCCACTGTGGGCTCATCTTATTGCCACTCCTGTGGTAATTTTCACCATCCATTAGGTCCAGTTTTGCATTCAAATAAACAAGAACATATTGCAGACCAGAGCACACACAGGATCTCACACTCCTCATACCGTACGTGTCATTTTGTAAATATCTTGTTAGCACACCCTGCACACCAGTAATCTTAAGAACTGGCTTCTGGCCCTCTTTCGCTTAACGGTCGTGACTTGCATCCGATGATCCGACTGTCTCGACCAGATCAGGCTGATTACGCTGATTAAAGGAAACAAGCCGCATTAATTCTTGGAGGAAATATTTATTAGCTTCACTTTAATACAGGAAGGCCTTCTGAGACTTCCTTAGTTCCAGATGCACTTGGTTTATAATCAGATTCTAACCAAGTGGAACACAGTTTAAAGCTCCAGTGCATCTCCTGCTGGATGTGCTTCATGTATTTATATTTACATGTAGTATTTTGAGAAGTATTGGGTTTAAGGTTATATTTTTATTGATCTGAATTCAGGTTAATAATGTTTACTACCTGCTGTTCAAAGATTAGGCATTAAGCATTAGGTTCTTTTGGAAACAATTTCTTGTTTGTTACTACAGATATTATGGTAAAATTTGATGTGGTAGTAGCTGGAGTTGGGCAAGATTGGCAAAAAAAATCACCATTATTTGCAGCATTTAGCAGAAAACAATTAATAGATGCATTTTGTGTTTTTCCTCTAGTTTAGGGTGTTGTTTTAGGTGAAGTTTGTAGTGTTGGTGTTGGCTCCACTTTACCATTAGCATTAACATTAGCTCCACACTAAAGACTTATATATAAGTCAATAATTGCAGTAATGTGCCAAATATTAATCAGTTACAGTATTTCTGATAAGTAATTGTACACAATACAATTTTGCCCAAGTCTATCTGATGCCTTAAAATATGTAGGATTAACATTAGCTTAACATTAGCATTAGCTCCACACCGCAAAGACCAATTAGTCATTAATTGCAGTAATCACCAAGTGCTAAATATTAATCAAGAACTGTTTTTCTGATGAATAATTGCACATGATGCAATTTTGCTCAACCCTGTCTGGTACCTTGAAATATGGAGTAACATTAGCTTAGCGTTAGCATTAGAGCTGCGCTGCAATAACTTACTTAAATCATTAATCGCAGTAATGCCAAATATTAATTAGTGACAGTTTTTCTGATGAATAATTGCACACAAAACAATTTGGCCCAACCCTATTAGTAGCTGAGAGTGATTCACAAAACCTTATTTTTCTAGCTACAACTTGGTCTAAAACTTGGAGGTAAAAGGTGATAGGTGATATGCATTTCTCCAAGGAATGCTAGACCTTTAATATTATAACTTTATTTATTTTTTTTTTGTTGTTCAGTACCTTCTAACCATGCTCAGTCGATTTTATTTTCTTACAGTAATTTTGTACTGTAAAGCATTTTTTAATGATAAATTACCTTCTGGGCTTTAAGTTTGCTCTGTTTGTTTGGTTTCTCCTGGAAAACATAAATCAATTGAGTAGAAATTTGGCTAAAGCTAGAATAAATGAATAGTAATTTCTCTCTGAATCCTTCTGTAAAGCAGATCCTCAGAAACAGAGCAGTGATGCATTTCTCAGCCTATAGGAGGGGAGGTGCCTTTAGAAGTTCCCTCTTTATCTCTGAAGAACTTTTTTCATATATCTAAAGCTCATTTTGAAAACCTCTCAGCTTTTTATCTCCTTTATGCTGCTGTTATTTTTACTCAGCTGCCTGGGATGAAGAATGATCTTTCTCTTCTGCCTGTCAGTCTTGTTTATTATTTTGGGATTTTCTCAGATTAACTTGGAAAACTCCCCCCCATCAAATACCCTCTCTCCCTCTCTGCAGTAACTTTGAATTAGTTTTAACTCAAACACCTGTTTTTCCTTTTTGTCGGTCTGTTTGGTGTGTGATAAAGCTGCAGCAGTGGCTTCATGTGCTGCTGACCAACCAGCCGAGCTCTGACCTTTGTCTCCATCACAGCTGGGCTCGTGTTGCTCTGTTCTAGTCGAGTCGGGAAGCAGAGCCACTCAGGCATATCAGAACATTTTCCACCTCTCTGAGCCTCCTACAAAAAAACATGTTGCATGTGCCTTTTCTTGTTCGCTGACTTTTAAATTTTTAAAGTTTAAAAAAGCTGAATCTTTGGAAAGATGAGGCTCCTGGTATTATCTTAGATCTGCTGGCCCTTGATCTGATGAAGATGATGAAACAAGGGTTGGGAAGATAAAAAGAAGATACATTATAAATGTAGAAATAAAGTCCAGAATCAGAGAACATCAGATAAGGTAGCACAAGGTGACACTTCTGAACATGTCTTTAGTTTTCTGCACATTCAGAATCATAATTCAGAGCCGAATTTCAGCCGAAAGTGAAATTGCCTCAGTGTGCTGCAGATCACAGCTCATAGCAAAGTTCATTGCAGGAACTGCTCCAAAGTAATTTCCCCTCAAAAAGATACCTCTGGATGTCTTTTTCACTGAAGAGCCTTGAATCAGCTTTCTGTCAGATCAATCATGAAAGCCGAGCATGTCTGAGCTGCGTGTTTACATCGCAGTCATTTGGATTTTCAGAAACAGCAGCTGAGACCTAATCAGTTCTCCTCAGCCTAAGATGAGCTTCAGATCTAACATCTTCTGACAGGACTGAGATCTGGTGTGGGAGCCAAACAGGCCACGGTGGGAATCACCTGCAACCGTACAGATTCCACGTCTCTACGTGCTTCGGTTAAAGATGACACATGCAAACCTAAACTCGTATCGTGTGCAAATAATTGTCAGAAAAACATGAATCGATTATTTTATGGCACTTGATGATTATTACGGTTAATGCCGCCAGGCAGACTGACTGGAGATTTCCCCTGTCAGTCCGCTCGGTGCTCCTCTCCACTTCAAATATAACAAACTTTAAATGGTAAATGGACTGAACTTATATAGCGCTTTATCAAGTCCTTCCGGACCCCAAAGCGCTTTACAGTAACAGAAATGTACCCATGCACACACACATTCACACACTGATGATGGCAAACTACACTGTAGCCTGACAGAGGTGGGGCTGCCATGCACCGGCGCCACCGGACCCTCTGACCACCATCAGTAGGCAAGCTGGGTGAAATGTCTTGCCCAAGGACACAACGACTGAAGCGGCTGTACGGGACATCGAACCGACGACCTTCCGGTTCCTGGACGACTCCCCTAACCACTTCTCCACAGGAAGGCAGGTGTTTCCTAAACCTGTTTTTTGTGTAAAATCCAGCTAAACGGGCAGAATCAAGTCATCTGAAGTGTTGTTTTTTTAACTGATTATCTCTGATTTCACCCTTTTGTCTGGTTCAAGCTGTTTCTCCTTTCTGTTCTTCACCTCGATAGCTTTGATAGCTGAACTATTAATGCCTGCCTCCTCAAAACACTTGGATAAAATAACATTTTCAGATAAGGGAGATCAAACGGAGCAGAGAACAGGAAACGGCGTCTCCTCCTCTCTGAAATAACAGCCTCACTGAGGAGCTACATCGTTTGCCTGCTTTGTCATCAGCACATTTTATTTTTCTCCTCTGAGTAAGTGTGAGTAAGCAAAGTCACACCGTGTTTATTTCTGGGTTTAACAAACATGGACTCAGGCGTCCTGGTCGAATAGCCACACTTAAACATTTCACTAACAATTAGCTGCAATCTGAGTTAGCAGCTTGGAAAACATCGATTCTGTAAACAATCTTCTCGTTTTAGGTTTTTGTTTTGTTCGTCAGCTGGTTGTCACTCATCCTTTCCTTGTGGGATGAGTCATTCTGATTGCTAAATGTGCTTGTGATTCAAACGAGTGTGTGTGTGGGTGTGTGTGTGTGTGTGGGTGTGTGTGTGTGTGTAAGCTTCCTTTAATATGTGCATCCAGACTGTGTGACACTCTTGTCAGAACACATTACATGAAGTGTGACGTCCACTGGAGAAACGAGGTCATAGATTTTAGACGTGCAGAGTTTGCAGTCATGAGATAAAACCTGCTGTTTGATACGTTTTCCATCATATCAGACGTTTTTATTAATCCGTCAAACCATTTTGGATTGTTTTAGCGTTCCATAATTAGCCGTCCTCCTTCATTATTACGCGACTGCTGTTTGTCGGAGTTCAGCGTCTAATTTAGACAATAATGTCGAGGAGGTTAGTTTTGGGCGGGCCCTTCTCCGTTTTTAGAAACACAATCCAGCTGTGTACAAATTACACTGATGAAGAGAGGTTTTACCAGTTTGATGGTGCAGAACTGAGCTGACTGTCCAACACCTCTGGGATGAATTAAAACACCGACTCTGAGCCAGTTCTCATTACCAAACATTAGTGTTCAGTGACATGTGAAATGTTAATAGTAAGGCAGAGCCGTCAGATTAATTTCAGAAGGGGAGATTTTTTTTCTTTTTAAATGTAATTATTATCTATAAAAAGTGTTACCAGCTTTAGGCATCTAAACCCAGATTTTGTTCCCCGAGAAGCAGAGAATGTACTGAGTTAAACATCAGAACATGTTTAGTAACATGTTCAACAGATGTGGTTTTAATGAGGCTGTATGAAGACTGTATGAGGAGTAAGTATCCTCCCTGCAGCCAGAACACTCAGTTCCCAGAGGTACCCAGTACATATAGTACCAATATACTTATTACTCTGTACTTACAAGATACTTACTTGATTCTTACACGGAGGGTAACTGGTACTTTCCAGGTACTTACTGGGTACTTATCTGTACATTTGTATCAGGTTACAGTATTTGTAGGGTACATATCTGATACCTTTAGTATGCATATCTTGTACTTGCAAGGGTACATGTTTTGTACTTGCAAGGGTACATGTTTTGTACTTGCAAGGGTACAATGTAGTTCTTACAAGGTACATGTATATTAATTGCAGGGTACATATATATTATTTACAGCTTACATATGTAGTACTTACAGCATACTTATCTGGTACTTGCAGGGTACATATATAGTTCTTACAAGGTACATATATAGTAGTTGCAGGTTACATATGTAGTACTTTTAGGCTACATATCTAATAGTTGCAGGGTTCCTCTGGGGACTGGATGGTATTAGGAATTCACATGTTTTATTTAATTTTCAGTGTATTTTTAGGTGCATACTACATACATACTTGGTAATCTAGGCACATCTGCAGTACTTGTCCCTGGTATCTTAAGGGACAGACTGTATGATGAAGTTACTTGTTATTCTGTACTTGAGGGGAGAAGTACTTCGTTGGTTGTTTCATTGAAACTAAAAGTAACCTCAGTCGTTGTCTGTATTTATTTTTCTGGTTATATTTACATGCACAGGTTTCTAAAATAATATTTATTAGTTTCTTGTGTTTTGTAAGTTCTTGTATTTTTCTAACATAAATAGTTTTCTCAAAGATATTTCTATAAAATACATGAAATCTGCAGCCAGGCAGAAGTGAATAATGAGAAGTGTGTTGTGTTTCGTCAGGGGCTTATAAAAAAATAATAAGTCAATATATCACCTAGCACTACTCTCTGCTTATTTGAGGAAAGCTACAGTTTTATATATTCTTGTTTTTATTTCTCAACTAAAAATAAACGTGCATACTTATATATATGTTTTTGTAAAAACACGTTGTGATCTACTGATGCTCCATCTCTTCAGGGTACCTGCAGCTCCTGTTAGTTAAATGTGGAAATAAAACAAAAGTATTATTGACTCACAACATTGGTCGAATCACTGCAGGTAAAGCAGAAGTCATCTGGTAGTTTTAGAGAACAATGTTAGTTTAGTTAAATCCAACTTTAATTTAATACAATCAGTTTGAGTAAAATACGATTTTTTTAAGAAAACCAGCAAATTGCATCAAATCCTGACCCTGAACAGAACAACAGCAGAACCAGGATCTTTCTGCCTCGATGGACTGGGGTTCACAGGACAAGGTTACATGTCAGGCATTCATTCTTTGTTGGGTTTCAGACTAATTTAAAGCTTTATAAAAACATTTCAAGGGTTTATTAGTTATTTTAATGAGCCTCCCTTTGAATCAATACTGAAAAGGATTAAAGTGATTTGCAGCCTGAACTCTTTCTTTTTAATCATATTTTCCATAAACGCATGATTTATTTATTGATGTAGCGAGCGCTGTTCTAAAGCGCTCAGCAGATAAGTATACTCGTGTAAAACCAATAATATTCCGGTCTGCTGAAGCTGTCACTTCACTTTTAGGAAGTCCTAAAATAGCCGGCAGTCTCAGGGCTCATCATTATCATTTCTCTGCTTACTGACTCTCTGAGCTGCTCGCCGTCTGTCCCGCCTCCCCCTCCCACCTCCCACTTCTCTAACTTTTCCCCCCCTCCCTCCGTCTCTCTGACGTCTTATTCCTGCACAGCCTGCAGGACGGCGTCTTCTGTCAAGGTTTTGATTATTCAGGCAGATGGGAGCAGATGTTTGTTAGAAAGTGATCAGTCAATCCATCAGCGGGTGGAGGAGACATGCCGAGCTGGAGCGACATGCATCTGTTTAAATCCAGCTCCTCTTGTTTTTTTATTATTTTGTTTTAGTTTTTTTAACCTGGGGAAGAGATACGACAATACGAAGACATCAGATGTGACAGAAATCATGGTTCAGTTCAGAAAGAACAGACCTGCAGGAGGAAGTTATTATCACACGCTGCCTAAAGAGGGCATTGGATGTGTTCACCCAGGTCTGTCTGGGTATGTATCTGTCTGTTAGCAAAATATTAATGAAAACATTATTCAGTGTACATTTTCAACTGGGTAAATTTCAGTCATTATTACAGATATTGAGCTAGAATTAGTTGTGGTTGTGTTGTGCTACTTATTGCACAAGATCTTTGCAGAAAACTTTACAGTTAATTGTTGGAGTCAAGCTTGTCTTTCTGTTGACAAAATGTCTCACTGGATGCATTTAATTAAGCCTCTAAATTAATGCCTGGATGTAGTTTTACAGCTGAGTCAGCTAATTAATAGCCAGCACTTAATATTCAGTCCGTTTTGCAAATATTGAGCTCAAATGTGGCTACAGATCCATCATAAGATGATTTCAGTAGAAAACTCTGGCTTAAAAATCAGCAGGCGATATGCATTCCTTTAAGCCACGTGTGTCAAATCCGAGGTCTGGGGGCCAAATACGGCCCTCGTTAACATTTTATCCGGCCCCAAAGATAATATTTAAATGCAAAATTTTTTTGATGCAGTTTTTTTCTAGAGAGGTAGTTGACTTTAATCCTGTTTTGTCTTCTACTGTTAAAGTCAAATAATTAGATTTTAGTGATTATTTTTTAACTGATTCACTGGATTGTGGATAAAATGTATCTATAAGATAAGATGAACCTTTATTGTCCATCAAGGTGGAAGTTTTCCTTTGGCTCTCCAGCCATAAAACACATTCATACAAAAACACATACATACAATCATAATTTAAAAAACATTAAAACATAAATAAAAACAAAAATAAAAATCCTTAACATATCATCAATGGGAGATTGTCATTTAGTTTGGTTAAGAATGGTTATTGCATTGGGAATAAATGATTTTTTGTAGATGTTCTTGGTTGCCAGAGGGACCCTAAAATGCCTTCCTGAGCTCAAAGGTTCAAAGTGAGGAAAAAGAGGATGGCTACTATCTGCTTCTGTGTTCTTTCTTCAAACAGCTGAGACAGAATGTGCATTCATAATTATATGCAAGAAATGGTCAATTAAATAGAAGCAGAATGTTAGGTCTAAGAAATAAAGGCTCATGATGTGTATGTTTAAACTTGTTATGGTTTGTATGTTCTAAACGCTACTTAATATATTTTGGAAAAAGGATTTTGTTTTTCTATAATAAAAATGAGTTAAATAACATTTAAAAGCAATATTTTTCCAGTAAATAATGACAGAGTTTAGCTCTTGGCTTTAACCAAATATATATTTTTGCCCCCCTTGTGTCACTGAGCTCGACAGGAAGGATTTTAGTCTGGAGTCTACATTATGCAACAACATAAAGAAGTTAAATGAAGGAATAAACACTTGGGAGGCGTTGGAGCTCACTTCTCATCCGATTGAGACCTTTTGATGTAAAGAAAACTCCTGGCTACACATTGAGCTTCACATTAAAGACTTTCTCCTGCCTCTTAACATTTTTTTTCATCCACTAAAGGATTGTGTCCACACACACCTCCAGGTAAACTGCTTAAATTTCTACTATCATAAAAAAAGAAAAGTTTTTGATCGACGTTGAAAGGTGAGGCGATGATGAGTACTCAGATTCCCCCCAGCTACAGTGAAGGATGGGAATTGAGGTCACATTGAGCATCAGTGAAGCAGAAACATCAAAGTGCCGCCTGGCTCCGTACAGTGACGTGCTGTGTGTTTACAGTATGCAGCAACGCTTCTCCTCACAGCAGCATGGCAACCAGAAATCTCCGCGGGCATCAGTGTGTGTCTTCGTGTGTGACAGATCCAGAGAGCATGTCAGGTGGAGACAGTGTCAGAAGAACTCCTGTCCTATTAATAGACCTCGCTGTTTCTGTAATTTGATTTTTAGTTTTTTTTTCCTCTCTCTGAGGAGCTCCTTATCTTTTCCTTTCCATGTCAGTAGCGAGCGCATTCTTCTCTCCATGCGCTGCCGCCGCAGTGTTTGTGAAGGAAAACACTCCGGGGCTGCTGTAGCCTGGCTGATAGCTAAAGTCGTGTTGGGTTTGAAAAAGGTCTGGATCGTGTTCAGCTTTCCCGAAGGTGTCGGCTTGAAATGAGACCAACAGTAAAACATCGTTTTCATTTGGAGCTGTTTGCAGAATGTTCCAAAGACAGGAAACTTGTTCCAAACAACCGGTTTTAGAAGCACAGAGTTTGTTTGCAACGATGAGCCGGCTCGGGCTTTTAAAAAATGACTTTTAAAGTTTGTTTCACACAAATGCAATTCATTTATACATTTAAATCAAGTTATGTTTTTAGTCAATTAAAGACCAACTTAGAGTTTTAGACTAGTGTTATATGTTGAGAAAAGACCAATGTTTTTTCAGGAAATGAGGAGGTAACATTAAAACCAGATGGAAATTCTGCACAGTTACACTAGAACTAGCTTCTCATTTAGCAAATTAGCTTTTTTTTACTAATGTTAGCAGACTGATTAGCTTCCGCTAAATTAGGTTTCACTTGTGAAAAATTCACAAGTGTGAAAACTTACATTTTTTATAACATTCATCCTGAGTTAACTAAAAACTATCCACTTTTACAAACAGTGCTGAACGTGTCAGGCACCGTGTGTAGCATGTAGCATCTTTAGCTCCTACATTTCAAACTAAGATACTTCAAAAAAATATTTAAATAAGAAATACTAAAACAAGACTATGTATAAAACATTTTAGAGAAAAGAGTTACCATTTACTGTTTGACTAACTTCCAACGGTATTTAAAAAATTGCTAACTTGATCAAAGAAATGCTTTTTTTCCGAAAGGGGTAAACTGGACGAATCACAAGTTAGACAGAGCTACAACTCTGGTTTGGATTGGCCAAATTACCACAGATGATCCCGCCCACCTTCAAATTAAACCAAATAAAAAAACAGGTTCACCAGTCTTCAACTGGAAGGACAAGAAGACTGACAGTCGTCTTAACAGTTAGCATTAGCTTTCGCTAATTTTGTATCTGTTTAGCAGATTAGCGTTAGCTAAGCTAAGATTCCTCATTGAATTAGTGGTTAGAGAAGCTAACTTTAAACAGTTACAATTAATGAACAAAACAACAAAATAGCAAGCTGCTAATGACAGTCGCACTGATTGGCAGGAGAACTGGTGTTAAATAAAGGAGCCTTTTCAGCGGTTAGAGGAGCAGGAGATGAAGGATACAACCAGGATGTAGAGGGAGGTCCACCAGGGGGAGCCAGGAGAGGCCAGCCAATCAGGTTACAGCACAGCTAAATTAGCAAACCACTATCCTGTAAGTGAGTCTTTTTTGTTTTCAAATCAAAACAATAATTTTGGTCAAACCTCTAAAATGTTAATTACATGCTCAAAGTATGTGTTCTGACCGACTCTCAGCTACTACCACTTTAAATTTGACATCAATATCTGTAAAACTAACGGGGTTGTAGCCATTTCTGTGTTGGGCATCTGATCAGCATGGTGTTTAGATTGAATTGGATTGTAGACGTGTAAACACGGTATACTTCTTGAGAAATTAATTCAAATCTTTCCAGTGTTTTATGAGATATTTTGCTAACAGATGCAGACCCAGTCCAGAAACATTATCATCCACCCTCTACCTTTATGTCACTGATAATAAACTTGTTGGTTCTTTGTTTTTAGTAAAATCTCACTCTGTTCATCCTCTCAGTCACTGTTATTTCCCATAATTCAATCTGTTTCACTGTGGACTCATTGACAGAGATTGCTTTTTCACAAGTCAATAAAAACACACAACTATATGTTTAATCGTGTTCCTAAATGGGTCATTTTAAATAAAATAGTTTTACTGATGTATTTCCGCTCCACTGAAACTGGCAGATATTTCCTGTGACTGATGCCTCATCTCTGGGTGCCGTTTTAAATTGGTTGCTGATGAAACCGACTCCGACTCGAAGGCCTCATTTTACATTGAAATGTGTTTTTTTTCTCTTTATAATCTGTACCAATTGATTCCTGAAACTGCTTTAAGTGGTCGTATGTAGGCTGTAATGAAAAGCTGAAAACTCATTCAGTTTCAGGTAATGTTCTGGCTGAAAACAATTTTATGCAGTAATAAACTTGCTTGTCTACGGCATCCATATGTGCCGTAACATTAAAACCCCCTCAAGTCCATGAAAACATCCTGGAAACCACTCGTTCAATAAATCCAAATTAATTTATTAGACGGGCAGATCCTGAGGCGCTGAGCTGGATGGAGATCTGGCTGCAGCTCAGTCATGGAAAACTCAAGGAGCAGATCACTGATGCTGCTTCTCCAGGCGCTTTGAAACTTGGTAGTAAATGTTGCTACATGCAAGGACAAATTATCTTTAGACGCGGCGTGCTTGAGGACTCGGCGGTTCATGACTGTGAGCTTATGTGGCATGGCGGAGATGCTGTGGCTGCGAGGTGTTTTCACATCACAACAACGGCCCGACTGCAGATGACGGGGGCAAAACTGGAAGCACACAAATCTGACAAATAGACTTAGAGGTAAGATGGCCGCCGCTTTCGCCCTTTGGTTTGATGCACTTCACTTCAAATGGCCAAAAGATGCCGGTCATCATTCTCTGCCTTTATGAGGCTTTTAGTAAGACTTCAGTTGATACAGCCGAGAGAAGACGATAAAACCAGAACCAGGATTTATTCTTACAGAAGGAGGAAACTAAAGAAAATGTGATTTTTGACAGAGGAGTGGGAATGTTGAACGACTAAAATCAGCAAAACTATAGCTAACAAAAAACAAGCACTTAGATTAGAAAGCAACAGCAAAGCAAAGAAATAAAATGAACAGAGCTAAAAGCTAAAATAAGCTAAATCATAGATAAAAGTTTAAATTAGAAAAACAGAATCTAAAACCCTAGTTGTGCAGAACAGAAGCTGGAAGCTAAAAGCTAAAAAGTAACTGGAAATTTAAATTTGCAAAATCATTGCTTGCAGCTAAGATTAGCAGAAACTGCTAAAATCAGTAAAATCATAAAAGCTAAAATCAACAAAACTGTGGCTAAAAGTTACAATTAGCAAAACAGTACAACAAAAAAATTAAAGCATGAACTAAAAAGTTAAAATTAGCAAATTCATATTAAAAGCTACAGATTGCACATTTTACAATGAAAAGACTAAAATGATCAAACAGATAAAAGTAGCTAAAAACTGCAAATACCATAAGAAGACAAAACTAGATTAAAAATTATTTTAAAAGTTTAAAGTACTTTTATTGACAACTTTTTTAAATAATAAGTAATTTAAATTTCAAGTCAAAAATGTCACTTTTTCTAATCAAGCTAAATGTTTTGATATTCGAAAGATTAAAATAACACAAAGTAAGCGGTTAGTTTGAAAAGAAAAAGGATCTTGAGGAAACTATAAACATCATGAATGCTGAGTCGGCGTTCACTCTGCTTGTGAATGCTGACTCAGCATTATAATCTCACAGATCGTGGCTTGCGGCTCTGGTTCGGTCCAGAGGAAGAGAAGCTGCCTGAATTCATGTGAAGGTTTAACTGCGGTTCTCCAGCTCTCCTCAGGTTTTATCAGAGAGCAGAAGGTGAAAGTTTCAGCTCCTCAGCAGATGGTTGTTTGTGTCGGTGGATGTGAGGAGACGCAGCGGGACGAGGAGCCTCCGCTCGCCCCAACTGTAGGAAGACTAATCCTGACTTTTTGCTCATTTTGAACAAAATGTCCTTGTTTGTTTCTCCTCTAAGTGCACATGCAGAGGCTGTGCCCCAGCAGGCTCATTCAGCCATTATCGGTTCTGTCTGGGTTTTTTATGTTTGCCCACAAAACATGACCTGAGTGGCTCCGGGACAGGCCGGTCCACCGCTGACGGCTAACAACATGAACCTGAACGCTTATGAGCCTCAGGAAAGGATTATAGGCACGAAAAGCTCAAGTTAAAAACTTCAAACTGACATGTTTTTAACACCAGCTGTGATTTATTCTCTTATTCTACTTTCAAAAAGGACATTTGAAAGAAATATTGATTCTGTTTTAATTAACTGGCTCCAGAAATGAGCGAAGTCTGTTTAAAGTGGAATTTTCTTTGCTTTATCAAAGTTTTTACAGCCGAGTAAAAATGTATACCAACATAATTACCTGATTTATGAAAATGTGCCAAACCATCTGCTGTCACTTTGGCTCCAGTTAGTTGGAATGTAAAACAAGTTGTTGTTTTTACTTACATTCGTTGGCAGTTCAAACTGGTCATTTTATTCCCCAAATGAGGCTTATGCTCATTATTTTATTTATTTATTTTTTTGCTTATTTTAATGTTATAGTTAAGCTTTTATTTCAAATGTATTTGTGCACCTAAGACTTAGTTTTTAATAAAGCACCAAAATCCCTAGCAGCACTTCTTAATTACAGTAACTTTAGTACTGATTTAGCCTGGTTAAAAGCAGCCCCTTGTCCTTTGCTTTGCTTCATATGAGGGTCTGGACTCTCAGCTATAGAGAAGTGATTCTTGTTGGAGGCGTGGCCTCTGTTTAGGTTTAAAATGATTGGATCGGTTGGCCCACACTGTGTGTGCCAACTCCACTGTGAAGGAGGCTAAGCTAAGAAGCTAACAGGAAATTGCGTGCGCTGTAAACAATACTGAGAGGAGAAGAAGTACAGAGCTGAACGACACAGCTGTAAATGAGAGCTGCAGGCTTTGTCAGACAAATGTAATTTAATTTGGAAGCCTTATCAACACGGACTGACTTTATTCACTTCCTCTGCTGCCATTGCTAAACTCACAAGCAGAAAATTGACATTGTCATTCAAAACTTCACCTTCTGTTCTCTGATTGGTTTACTTTAAAAAAGATACTCCACACTTGGGATGGGCAATATGTTATTGTGTGCGACATACCATCAAAAGACATTCACCATGGTAATTATTTGTCATCTCGCAATAAAAACAATAAAATCTCACCGTGTGCTGCCAGGCTTTACGCGCCTCCCCGCCAGGTTAACTTTTGTTTGTTTACTCAGAGCGGACATCGACACGCAGAGCATGTGCTAAGTAGTGAAGCTAAAATGCTATCGTAATGACTCTCAGCTTACAAAAAAGCAGTCATAGTCATCTATAAACTCCCAAGAGTTCAACAATACTATTGCTATACTACAATATAATATAGTAGGTAGTATACAATAAGGTAGTATACAATATAATACTACCTATTGCACCTTTACACCGAAGCAAATTCCTAGTCTGTGAACCCTGTTCATTGACAATGGCGATAAAACTGATTCTGATTCTGAATATGTTAGAAAAGGTAACAGGACGGGCAGCTGCAAATTGCTGGACCCACAAAAGAAAAACACAGCTCATCTGTCTCCTCTCTGTTCCAGCCACAGTGCAGATCATCTCACTCCCTCCCTCCTCTGAACATTAACCCTTTAGGGAACAGATATTATAGTTTTACCTCCCAGAGCAGCAAAACTCATTATTTTTAGTGATTAGTTAAAGTCTTTTCTTATGGTTTTATTTTTTTTTTTATTATATTATTGATATTTGACAAGGGTTAGAGTTCTTTTGAGGTTTTACAAAGATAAGGATTAGTACAAAGAGGATGTGATTTGAAGAATTATCATATAAACCTTAGTCCATTATTATTGATAAGTTTGGCTGTT
>JARVGW010000194.1:18387047-18413701 GCA_031762495.1 Anablepsoides rubrolineatus
TTAGTGGCTTCTAGTATTTTAGAGCTCTCAAGACAGAATGTAGTGATAGATTTATAAAACAAAAGATTAGGCTGATAAATATATGTATTATTATCATCACTTATCATTATCGTGATAAAACCTACAAGTTATCGTGATAAATATTTTAGTCCATATCGCCCATCCCTACTCCACACTATCCCTTTGAACACACTACCTGCAGATTTTTATTTTTATTGGTGTTCGGACACTTATTGGTCCAGTTGGTGGACCGATTGAAGTTAAGAATCAAAACTTTAAAATTCAACCAATTTCTGGAGAGTCATAACATTAGTCCCGGTTCCAATTGATACTTGAGACTTGATGCCCAACCCTAGTACTGATGTTGCTACTTTGGCTAGAAGATATGCAGGGATTATACTAATGCTGCATACAAATGAACAAACACAGGAATACTGGCAAAAACCTTAACTAGTTTAATGTCTATTATATAAATTAACTTAAACGTTTGAGGCATTTCTCTGATAAACAGAGGAAAAGTCAAGTTGTCTTTTTCATTTTAGTCTTCAACTCATCTTTGTCCGGTACCTAACAGTTGCACTCTAATTGCCCTGCAGCTCAATCTCCTTTATCTGTAACCTTTCATTCAAACCGGCATCTCTCTTTGTCCCGCTAAATGTGGAAACTTCCCTTTTCATGAAACGTCGGTTCGTTTTTTCAATTCAGATTCCCATAATTTCTGTTCCATTTTTAGAAACTGTTCTAATTTAATCTCTACTTTGAGAAAGAGAGAAAATCCCTCTTAATCAAGGATTTACTGATTTCACACAGCCTCGTCCGTGTCAGCAGATTCTCCTCGGCTCAGATCTGTTTCATGTGCCTTTGGCTCGTTGCATTCAAACAGATCTGATCGCTCGTCGGCACTCATTAAATATATTGAGGATGACTCGCAGGAACTACCACACCAAGTTTTAGTTATTTGTAAAACCAAAAATAACTCATCAAAAACAAAACAAACGGGACAAAGACGAAGGTCCATTGTCTCCACCGTGGCAGAGATTACCAAAAAGCTCCCGACCTAATACCTCCGACACCTCTGAGCCACGCCACACACATCATAAAGACCTTAAAGGTTCCTTTAGTTCTCAGTTATTAAACGCTGACCTGAGGCCAGAGTTGTGAAAAACAGCATTTTGTTTATTGAAGTGTACACGACCCAGAACCTCATGAAAAAACCAGCTGGTTTTATGGCTCCGAACGGTGGACTGCCGTCTCCCTGGATGAGAAAACACCAGTCCTCCTTCATATTTTAAAACAAATAAATGTGTTTTCAGTTTTTATTCAGGATAATAGCTTTTAACAGATTTTAAAAATCATTTCAGTTTTTTTTCTCTTGGTGCTTATAAAACTCTAAGCTAAAGATTAAAGTTAACTGAAAAATAAACTAGAAATTTTCAGAAACTAAAAGAGAAAAGCACTATAATAATTTGTATAGAATCTACACTGATTGACAGAAGTTTATTTACTTAAACAAATCAAGACAGAAACTGACTACCAGACTTTTGAAGGATGCAGAAGAAACAATTAGGTTGTTTAGCCTTGTAATAAGGGCTGGCATCAGCCTCTGAGTTTGTGAGTCACTGACAGCTGGTTCTGACAAATGATTTGGGACGAGAGCTTCTGAGCTGGAAAGTCTCTGCTGGCGAGAAAGAAAAAAAGGAGAATCTGACAGAAGAAATGTTGAGTTAAGTCCCTGCTGTCAGGATTCAGCTGGCAGCAGAGCTGCTCCCTCTGGTTTGGTGTCCGGGGTCTTTTACTCTTTTAACCAAAATAAAAAACAAAAGAGTGCATTTTCTGTGAAAACGCAGCATGAAGCTGTGCCGGGTGACTTTGATTAAATTGGCTGAACTAGTTGAAACTTTTGAGTTTTTAGAGCTAAAATAAGCAGAATGCTAGCTGGAGTCTTCCAAACAGAAAAAAAGCACGAGATAAAATCTGAAAGTAGAATGCTAGCTAAAAGCTATTAGAAGCAGAAAACATGCTAATTGCTAAAAGAAGCAGATAAAAGCTTAAAGATACAGAATGCAAGCTAAAAGCTAAACACAGCAGAATAAAGAAGCATATTAATATCTAATCGTTAAAAAGAATAATACTAGTTAAAGTTTTATATAAAACACTAGCTAAAAGATAAAAAAGGAATTCTAGCTAAAGTTTTTAAAAGCAGTTCACAAGCTAATGGCTAAAAGCAGAATCTTACAAAAGTAAGAATTAAAAACACAAACTAAAAGCTATTAGAAGCAGAACACATGATAATAACCAAAAGAAACAGAAAAATACATAGAAGCTAAAATATACAGAATGCAAGCTAAAAACTAAACACAGCTAGCTAAAAGAAGCAGATCAATACATAAAAGCTAAAAAAAAAACCATGTTAGCTAAAGTAAAAAAATGAAAACACTAACTAAAAGCTAAAAGGAGAATGCTAGCTAAAAGCAATTAGAACACAAGCTAAAGCAGAATCTGTTAGAAAAACAATAAAAGAGAGAATAAAATGTGGGCTTTATTAAAGATTCACAAAATGGAAGGATGTGTTGGAAAAAACATAATGCTAGCTAAAGCCTAAAAGGACTGGCTAAAAACTATGCTTAAAGTTTCATAATGGTTTGAAGCAAAACACACTAAATGTTGGCTAAAACAAGTAGCAATAACCTACAGCTACTACATCTACATCTAAATACAATTAAAATACCAAAGAAAAAAATCTAAACTACCAAATCAGCTGAAAACATTAAGTTGAAAGCTACATGTAACTAATAACTACCCAAAAATCTAAAAAGGCTATTTAAAAGTAGCAAAAGTTTTAATAAAGTAGACAAGGTGAAACAAGAATTTCAAAATAAATAGTGTGATCTTGATAGTTTTGCATATTTCTAAATAAAATCTGGGAAAAAATAAGAAGTACAAAAACAAATGTCATTGCATTCATCTCCTGAATCATTGGAACATTTTGAAATAACGATTAAAATACCACAAAACATTGAGAAGTTGTTAAATTGAAAAAGAAACAAAATAATTGACACAATAAACTGGAAGCTGGTTTGTTGGTTCATGAAGTCCAACAGGTCAGATTTTCCTTCCTCCAGGTGTTCTCCTGCCTCTGCTGCTGCTTCTGAAAGCACCAGTGAAAATATTTAAATAAGAGCTTCTCCCCTCTTAAATCTCACACATGATGGTCCAGCGTAAATTTATTCAGAAAGAATCTTCACAGAATGGCGTCAAACCTGTGAACAGACCTCCTTCTGTGCTCCGAGAACAAGGCAGGAACTCAGCCTCCATGTGTTCCCGCTCTTCTGTTTCCTGCTGCCTGTGAGCTACAATCCTGTATTATTCCTCTGAAGTTCATCACCCAGGTTTTGCCACAGCCTTTTAACCTCCTTCAATCTGCTAAAAAAATGGGAAAAAAAGATAAGATATGAGCTTCATTAAAGATTCACAGAAGCTGCAACAAAACCCTGCAGTAAAAAAACAAAAAAGTTGTTTTCTCCTGATTTCTCTTCATTTTAAACATCATGAATATTCAGATAATTTTATTTGTAACAAACTGCTTTAACTAAGTTAATTAAAAACATGCAATTTTACTGTAAAGATCCAAAATAATGCACACATTACCCCAAATATTCACATTAATCGACGTGGATTTGCCAAATTAAATAAAGGAAAATAAAATTAGGTGTGGCAGTCGCTGTAGTTTTTGTCAACTTAAAGCTCAGATTTTGAGCGCCGCTCGTCTACAAGCTGAAAACAAGCTGAAACAAAGATCCAAAGTGTGACTGATATAAATTACCTGCGTAGGAGTGAAGGTATAACTTTCTCATCTAATTCAAAAACCTCAGGCTTCGAGGTGGAACGACAGAGTTGTCCCTTCTAAAATTACCCATGTGAACCGGGTGAAGGAACGAAGGCTTTATTCTCCCAGCAGCAAGACGAACAGACAGAAATATCTCTGCAGCCAGGTTTGTACAAATGAGCAGCAGTTTATAGCCCTTTCCTGCAGGTTCTGGACTGTGAGCCCAAGTGTTTACTGATCAAAAGGCAGCTGTTTTTAATCCTACTGAGAGAAGAGTAGCAGGAGTTGACTGAAATATCTCGTGTCGGTCCAACAAGAGCAGAAACCATGCTTTAATTACACCAGAACTGAATTTATTTAAAATGATTTTTCTCTTCGTGTTTGTTCTTAATCAGAGAGAAAAGGTAGCTTCTTGAAAATCCATCATCATAATCTTTGATTTTTATGGTTCAAAATAAAATCACAAAAAGAAAACAACCGGGTTTTGTAAAAATGTAAAATTAAACTAATTAAAAATCCAGTGTTTTATTTTTGCTTTAGCTATCTTAACCTCCAGGTAACATTGTTCCACCAGAAGATACCAAATGATGCACTAACACAACATAAAGGTTGTCTTTGTTTTAACCATTAAAAAGAAAAAACAACTTGTATAAGTTTTGTAATTGTCAATTTTCTAATTTAGTTGTCAAAGAAAAAAAGCAACAAACACCTGATTATTTTTTTCTCCTTTTATTTTGAAACAGAAAAACTAAAGAATGAACCAAAACACTGATATTTATTCTCCAAAAATGAAACAAATTTGAGTGAAAAGGTCTAAAACGTGTCATAATTCATTAGAAGACTGGATCGGTTCCTGCACAAAAATATTTCTTAACAGATATCGTCCTTGTTTTTTGTGCTTTTTTTCTGCAGATTCTATTTCCATTGAAATGTCTCCTCTTGTCTGATTCCAACATATTTGTTTACCTACACATCCTAACAAAGATCCGCCATTTGACTCGAGCTGCCAGTGCTTTGTTTACACTGAGTGCAGACCCACATTTCATAGTTTTATATCAGTAAATCTGGAAAACTACTGGAATAAATTCATCATTTGATGTATTTCAGGATCATCTTTTTTATGATTTTATACTTTGCAATAAGTACCTTTAAAAAAGTTCAGTTTAAAATCAGTGCTACTTAATTTCATGACATCATATATATTCCATCTTTACACATCCTTCAAAGGTCAGTGAGATGTTTGAGTCAGTTACTGCGACACATGAATGAATCCTAACCTTTCATTTACTTTTCCCTTTGTTGTGTCCTTGTGGCCGTAATAAGACCCCACCAAGAACTAAATCCTCCCCCGTCCGCTCTGTTATTAAACCTGGACCACAAAAACAATTCCTCTCAGAAATGTCATCTGGGATTAAGGTTTATTCTGACTGATACATTCTATATTTTTATCCAGTCGTCTGGGCTGACGAGCTCTAGAAAAGCACAGCCGTATCTCAGCACTAGAATGTTTAGGTTTCAGGGTCGATGTTGTGATCTTTAGGTTTTTTTTTAGCTGCAGGACTCCTGTTTTTGACAGAACATCTGAAGGTGCTGGGCGCCGGATGCTAATCCAGCAGGACAACACTCCTCCCTCGTGTCCTCACACATACAGCTCACACCGTCATTGATTCTGCTGCATTTTGCTTTCTGCTCCTGCTGTTAAGCCTCAGAAACATCCCCTCCAGCTGCAGCAGGCCTGCTCTCTCACATACAATCCAAGCTTTGCTTTATTTTGCTGCTTATTTTGAGCTTACAATGGTGTCATTATGAGGATAATTTAAAAAAATGATGCTTTATTGACAAAGTTTCAATATTTATCTGAAATCTAGTTTGAAGAGAAACTGTAATTTATCAAAACAGCTGTGTTGCTAATATTTAAAGTACCAGAGACATCAATTTAATGGCTTTAAATTGAATGAATTATTGGAAAGATAACATTAAAATATGATGCAAAAACAAATCACACTGCTCAGATGAGCGGTTGTCAAAGGGGAATGTCTGCATGTAAATGTAGCATTGCTACAATAACACAGACTGTAGAGAAGAATCTGAGGTTTCTTTAGATTATTTTTGAGTCATTATCAGAGAAATGAAGAAGAGTCAAAGTTAAAATAATGTTTCAATAAACAAAGATCAGAGAGCTTCTTTTCTTAAACTGTTCCTCTTTGATGTCACTTTCTGTTTTGCTTTGGGTAAGCCAAGTTTAAAGGTAAGTGACAAAATGTGTAAAATGATGTGTATTAGGCCAAGTTTCTCAAATATAAAGATGTTTTCTTTGACTTTTTGTATTTGAAGGATACGCACGTCACAGACCCTTTAATGCTCATCAGGTTGTATAATACAGACTGCTGTGATACCATGAATATGCCCTGATTAATAATCCAACCTAATGATTTAAGCAGACACTTTTCACTCTGACCTGCTCAGGTCATACTACTTAATCACCTGTGGGATTTCATCAGTCAGGAGGCGTTCGGATTCAAATCACATTCAGCAATAAAAAGCAGGCAGACGGATTTAATTGGCTTGGAGTAGGAAGGCCACTTCAACCACCTTCACATTTTCCACATTGAGCATTAATGATTAGCACTTGGTGTTTTCAATTATTTCCCCGTGTGCTCTATTTCCTGTTGTCACTTCAGAAGTCATTCCCAACACGTCCTCTACGCATTACTGCTTGAGATTGTGCATAATGTTCTTTACAAGGTTTGATCAAAACTCAAAATAAGATGAGTTTAATGCAGTAGCAAAGGACGATGAGGACTGTATTTCATGTGATACATATCTGATACGATATATCATGATATATTTCTGTAAGATCAGTGATATACTGCCATTTTTTCTACTAAAATTCTAATTTAAAAAACTATGTTTTTATATGTTTTTTATGTTTCATGTTTCTTATTTCATCCATGTTTCCAATGGTTAGGTCAAAATGTGGCTTACAATAGTTTGATAATTGTGGCAGCTTGTAGATTTATAATATTAATTTATTATAAAAATATGGTCACCCAACACATGAACAATGGCCTATGTCTTACAGCTAAAGTTCAGTAAACAGATCAAATGAAGCTACAGTGTGTGTTTTTACCGGTGCTCCTTAAGGAGGTAGCATAAGTTCGACAACTTCAGTCCCATCCCTCAGGGACCCCCTTTAGCTCGGAGCACTAGACAAATGCCTTCCTGCCTGCCGTAATAGGACGGCTCTGATTGCAGAAAGATCGTCCCATATGGGACTCTTTAAATTGGCTTAAAATACGGGACATCCTGGCTGATGAGGGACAGTTGGCAACCTTACCTTAGCTTTGAAGGCAGTGAGTGATAAGATAAGATAAGATAAGATAAGGCCTTTATTGTCATCGTACAGAGCACAATGAAATTACATTTCAGAACACCCATTCAGTAGAAGACAGAACATAACATAGTGTCGGTCTAATCTGCTCAGATTCATCCATCGGTACTTATTGCTAAAAATTACTCACAATGCTAATGTTTGAGCTACCATTTTACTCTCAGGCTTCTCGGGAGCGGAGGAGCCAAATGACTGCTGCCAACTAGTGGTCGGAGGCTAAAGTGCAACACAAAAATGAACCTCTAGCAAGATAGTTTATATTTTCAGCATTAATAAAGAATTAATGCAATGCTTTAGAGGATCGATTCAGTATCAAGAAATGAAATACTGTGATTTTTCAGTATAGTGATATTTTCATACATTACTATGGTCAATGTGCATTTCTTCAATGAGATCTATGCCTTCCTTTTAGAGACACTTTCCACTTTCCTGCATCCTCCCTCCCTGATCACCTCACTTCTTTCTGATCTCCTCCATCCTCCACATAAAACAAGTTATTTAGAGATCATCAATGAAACAAATTTTCTCCTGAAAGCAGACTAAAATGCAATGAAGCCCCTTCACGAGTGAAAAGGAAAAAAAAATCACGAAGAATCAAATATTATTTACGAGCTCACAAACATGCACAAAATCTGAGTTTAGCGATCGATTGTCTGCCTTTTTACAAGGTCTCCCGGTGTTTTTATGTGTGAACTCTGCGGTGGCCTCGCAGGTCCTCTGGGCTTTTCAGAACGTCTCGCAGCATCAGCAGGAACCGGGAGGATACGCGCCATGAAGAATTGATCTGTGTAGGGCAGATGATGAAAGAGGCAGGGCAGAAACTACAGGCTTCTAATTAAATTGGACAGATAAAGGGAAGATGAAAGGCTGCCGGAGAATATGTGCTAAAAAAGGTTCGACTGTCTCGGCTGCAGCTGTACTTTCATATGCAGGAACAGAGGAATGCAGGAGACAAACACTTAGGAGACTCACTGTAGTTTGAAGTGTTTTGTTCAGAAGGACTCATCAAGTCAGACTGTGATTAAAAAATGTCCTTTTTTATGTTGACAGAAGAAAAACAGTTTTATCCTCATGCATTACACAACTCCAGTGAACTAATTAAAACAATTCTTCTCAATAGTCATCTGACTCAAACTAATTTGTTTCACAGTGATATATCTACACCACATCTGCACCTATTTTCATTATATTTTATTCTCAAACAGCAATATAAAATAATCCTGGTCAATCAATTTGAAAGTATTTATTTACGTTTTGCAGCTTTTCCACACTTTCCGTGCTGTGTGTTTTAAAACAGAAATCAGGACAGCGGACAAGCGGAGGACAAAAGGAAAAAATAACCATCTCCAGCAGATGACCAGTTTCTGAAAGTCATAGATTGTAGAAGACAAAATTATGTTTGAGACCACTTTAAAAGATTACAAAAGAGTCTGGCTTTTTGAAAACAAAACAGCGAGGAACAAAACATCATCTGGCCAATGTTGCTTTTGGTTAGAGCGCCTCGGATTTGGAAGAGTTTGCCAACAGCAATAAAGCTGAAAACTGATTTTAACTTTTTAACTCTCGGGTGAGAAGAAAACACTGATGTACACCAGAATACAAACCTGTATTCTACTCCTACTGTGTTGTTTCCCCTCCTGTTTCAATTCGATCTGTATACAATCCGGGTCGATGAGTTAGTGCTTAAAGGATTTGTTGGAAATGAGTCTAAATTTGTGCTCAGTATTTGTAAAATTACCAAACTTACATCCATGTTTTTGTGTTTAAGATTGCTTAACTTAACTGGGATTGACTCTAAAAGTTATACAGATCTATTGATTACTGTTTGAGAGTTTAATTCAAATTTGTCTTCTGGTTCACAACATGTTTTGCTAAAAGAACAAACACAGATGAGCAGAAACATTGTTGAGGGATGAAATATTCCAGTTGAGGATTAAATTATCAAAGTACCCAAACAAATTTCCAGTTTTCACACATGGATTTAACAGGATATAGCCTGGTTAAAAGCAGCCCCTTGTCCTTCACTTTGCTTCATACGAGGGTCTGGACTCTCGGCTATAGAGAAGTGATTCTTGCTGGAGGCGTGTCCTCTGTTGAAGTTTAAAATGATTGGATTGGTTGGTCGTGATGTATATGTGCTAGCTCCACTGTAAAGGAGGCTACGTTAAGAAGCTAACCGGAATAAGGGCCCGGCTAAACAGGATGAGACTCTTTTATAAAAGTGCTTCTATTTAATTATAAAACAAAAAACTTTAAAACGTTTAGCTGTTTCTGGAAGATCCATTTTGCAACTTATTTAAAGTAAAAATGAATGTGTATATCTTCCATACTTTGCTCCAATCAGTGAAACAGATTAAGAGATTGGCAGCTGGATTAGTGCAGCAGAACTGAGGTGAAAGGTCAAACTTAAGGTCATGAGCATCGTGGCCTTCCAGGCAGCAAGCTCAGCTCAGCGGTGTGAAAGATTCTGACAGTCGAGTTTTAGATTTCTCTCCTTCAAAGAAAGAAACCAGCTGAGGTTTGTTTGGCACGTCCATCTGATGGAAGAACTCCGGGCCGAACCAGAATGTTGTAGAGATTTTAAATTCCCCTGTGGCCGAGGAGGAGGTAGGAAATGTGGTTGGAAAGAACATGTGGGCTAACTTGCTTAGCTGCTTCTGCAAAAGGTCAGATGAGCAACAAAAAGATTGTTTTAAAAAAGCATTGTTTCTGTAACAGTAAAAGTTATGTGTTATGCAAAAAACAGATTGTTTGAGCATATTCTGCCTTATAGACACAAACGTGTATTATCTTACTTTATTTTAGGAACAGAGTTGCATCCTTTTTTTCTATTTGATCCTCAGTTGAAGTGAACATTCATGACTCTAATCAACTGTCTTAACCTGCTGCAACAACGGTGTCAAAACAAGACAAACAACGCCTCGTGCGGTGTCTTATTCTAACAAAACCGTATATATAAAGGCTGTCAGACCAAAAAAAAATCTCCCAGGTAGGTTTTAGTTCTTTGCTTCATCTGTTGTGTTTCTTTATTTTGATCAGCTGTCACCCAGAAATGTCAGTTGGTGGGAGTTTTGGAAGCTTAGTGTCAGAAAAGCGTCTCCAAAACTAAAGTATAACTTTATTTTCTCGGTGCGTTCAGAACAGTTTACACCCGTAATGTTGAAGCCGTCTTCAGCCAGCTGAGGGTTAAAAAGGTTTTTGCAGGTAAATGAGCAGGTCAGCCTTGACTTTGTGCTTTAAAAAATCAATTGCTTTTAATGAGGGCTGAACTGAAAATCCTAAATACCCTTCATGCTCAAAAAGATCCACGTTTATATCCTGTTAGTCTCTGCTTTTTACTTTTCCAAGTACCTTGCTTTATTCCTTTAGCTTTTATGTTTAATTTAGTATTATTTTTTTTATCATATTTCATCTGCAGTTTCTCTCAATCTTTTGTTTACTTCTGTTGACATGAAATAATAAAATATTTAACTGTTTTAGTTAGGATGAGGTTTATCACAGGCAGGTGACAACTGTGCTGAAAATCTTATTTGCTCAAAGTCAGTTTGATAGTTTTCAGCCTAAACGGACTGAACCTAAAAATAAAAAACAAAAATTCACTGAAACATAAGGCCAGTATCTTACAGGGCTGCAAAAACTGGCATTTGTGAAGAAGTCTCCAGTCTTCTTGTAGGCATCTCAGTTGTTGTGGGTGTCTCCAACCTGTCTCAAACCCATCTCAGTTTTGTTGTGGGTGTCTCCAAACTGTCTCAAACCAATCTCAGTTTTGTTGTGGGTGTCTCCAACCTGTCTCAAACCAATCTCAGTTTTGTTGTGGGTGTCTCCAAACTGTCTCAAACCCATCTCAGTTTTATTGTGGGTGTCTCCAAACTGTCTCAAACCAATCTCAGTTTTGTTGTGGGTGTCTCCAAACTGTCTCAAACCCATCTCAGTTTTGTTGTGGGTGTCTCCAAACTGTCTCAAACCCATCTCAGATTTGTTGCGGGTGTCTCCAAACTGTCTCAAACCCATCTCAGTTTTGTTGCGGGTGTCTCCAAACTGTCTCAAACCCATCTCAGGGTCTCCAACTTGTCCTAAACCCATCTCAGAGTCTCCAGCCTGTCCTAAACTCATCTCAGTTTTGTTGCAGGTGTCTCTAAACTGTCTCCAACACACCTCATTTTAGTTGCTGGTGTCTCCAACCTGTCTTAAACCCATTTCAGGATGTCCAATCCATTTTAAACCTGTCTGTTTTGTTGTGGATAGAGATGCACCAATACTGGTATCTGGTCAAATACCACCGTTTTTACAAGTACTCATACTCTTTCAAATTGCCCTGATACCTGGAACCAATACCATCTGAAACTCTTACGTTTAGTGTCAATAACTTAGATCTCATAGCCAAAAACTCACAATTGATGTCCCCATCACTTCTATAAATATACATTTAAAGTTCACTCTAAAAAAGACAACAGGATAATATATCTACTGTTCAACTACTTTATCGCAGGACAATGTCATTGTGCGAGTAATAGCATTTTTTAAAAAACAAGTACTAACAGTATACTTATTTTTAACCCATTTGTTTTTTTGTTTTTTTTCAGATTTGTTTTTATCTAGCAATATATTTACTGCATCAGTAGCTTTGTACTGCAAGTAGCTGCTGAAACAAACAAAGCCCTCCTGTTTGATATATTCCATCTTGGACATAATTAATATCTGTAAATGTTCTTTCTGATTGAATTCTGTTTTTCAGTGTTTTGTTTTTTGTTTTCATGCACCCTTCTCGGCAACAGAAGCACTGTACTTGCATTTTCTGAGCTCTCCCTCTCAGCTTCCAGCTTCCTTTTCTACATAAACGCCTGAGTGATATACAGATTTGTTCATTTCCATAAAGCCTTGCCCTCATGCTTGCTGAGTAAACTCTTATCCTAAGCTGCTCTCAGCTTCTGCAGCTTTTCATCATCTGTTGTCTCAGCTTCCGAACTGTTTTGCCTTCCCAAATGTCAAATCTAAAACCAAACAAACGTTGGTATTTAAATCCTTCAAAACAAAGTCATGAGAAGAGGAGATGTTCTGTAGGTACTGAAGGGGACAGTGGGGGGCAGGATGACAGTACTGACAGTAGCCCCAGGCAGCAAGGGGCATCAAACTAACAGTTTTGTTAGAACAACGGGGACGACTTCCTCCCAACTGTGTACACAGAGCTGCAGTTCAGCCTGTCAGCTGAAGTTACGGGGCTTAATACACAGAAACTAAACAACATTAAGTGCTGCAAATCACTCCAACGATGGAATTTACTGTTTTAATTAGATTTTTGTCTGCAGAGGCATCGTTACAGCTGATTTGTTGTTGCTTTTTTTTCTCCACAATATTTACTGGAAACGCTAAAGAGATGTCAATCTTTACTCAACCATTGTAGCTCTCAAATAAAATTGGTTTTATGATGAATAACAGCAAGATTTTTTTTTTCAGTTTATATTAATTACAACAAACTCTCAGATGCAATTTTCTCAACATGCTTGGAGTTTTATTAGTGTGTATTATTCGTATTAAACTGTTTTTTTTTTTCTTCGTCATATTAGAAAATAGCCAATCATCTCGACCCAACAGGCTGCTGTCGTCCACAATTTGAAGAGCAATTTGTGACGATTTAGTTTCTGTCATTAGGCAGGCTGATTATAGATACACAAAGAGCTGAGGCATCTTAGGAGAGAAGAAAAACATTTTATTGTGACGGTGCACCAGATAAAGAAAAAAGAATCAAACTTAATTTTCCTACAATTTTCAGAAAAACCTTTTACAAAACGACCAAAATGGCCTAAAAGCATGTTTGCTGTAAAAACAGTTGCACAGTGATATAACGGTTCACTTTTACAAATCTGCAATGCAGTTTAGGGTCTTCTTGGGATTCTGTATTTATTGTGGCGACTGCAGCAAGAATCAGACGTGTATAAAACCTTCACCAGCACTAAAACAGTAGCAGAAACGCAATAAGCTCAGGGGCAACCTGAGCAGATGTGATGCTGCAGGACAAAGTGAGACCACAGAATTCATTAGTTTTACCTCACACCATCCATCTGCTTAGACAAAATTACGCCTGTGCACACATGGATGCATAGCTTACAGACTTATTGCTTCTTTGTCACGTCTTTTTGTTGAATAGAATCAGGTTTATTGTCATTGCACCTGAAACTGAGTTTGCTTCCCTGAGTATGAGAGGTGAAAACATAACAAGATTGCTTACAAAACAAGTTAAGTTTGTCTCTTATATCAGTTATTTAGTTCAGTCATGACTCTTGGGTAAAAACTGTTTTGGAGTCTAGTGGTGCGAGCTTTGAGTGCCCTGTAAGACCTCTCTGTAGGTAAAAAGGAGGTGGGATGATGGCTTTATGAGCAAACGGGTTCTGAAAACAAAGAAAACTGAGTGGTTTGAAAAATATCACCCAAACAGATGATAAAGATATGCACACAGCAACGGAAGAATCTAAGTTCAAATGGATTTTGCAGGATTTCTCCTTTAAAAAATACTTTTTGTGTCTTCTGAGAATATTTTTATTACTTAGTTTTGTCAAAAGTGCCTGCATTTTGACTTAAATGTAGCTCGATCGAACCTCTGTTATATTTTTATGCTTTGTTTGGTCACATGGAGTGTCCCTGTGAGAAAAGTTTAAATGTTGTGTGTGACAAACTGCCTGCCGCTGATAACTTCAGCAGCAGAATTTGCTCCGAAGGTTGCAGGACATTTCCCTCACACCACAGTTTGTCTGCTTTTACACACTCACCTGTTTTTACTTCAATCTCAATTGTACAAATTTACAGACAAAAGCAGCTCTGCTCGGGTTAAGTGACACGGTTTGACAGCATTCTGAAGGATTTTTTTTGCTTTGAAAACTTTGACAATCTTCAAGGAAAAACAGTTTCTTTGATTTCTGCCTCACCTCTTCCGTCTGAGTTCATCTCGTCCTCCATCTTAATCCTCATCTCAGCTTGTGAGATATCAGATGAATTGACATAAAACATTGTTTTTTTTGTTCATAAATATAGAGATTAAAAGAACACCTGTGTCACTCGGTGGTGTTGCTGCAGTCACTCAAGGTTACCTGCGTTTTATACAAACTTTTAACAGCGTTAGAAAACTGAGCTGAGTCATTGTTTAAGGTATGTTTAGATAAAGACACTGTAATAATAGTTATTATCTGTAAAATGTAATATTTATTTGACAGGATTTGAATCTTTGGTTGCTCCTGCTTCAAATTATTCATCAAGTCACAGTTCTTCCCTCATATCATAGATTACAGATTGTATTTTCTGAAAAAGACTTGATTTAAGTCCTGTAGTTTCTCCATCATAACCAAACTTTTCCAGATTTTAGTTGATTAAAGTTTGAAGTTGCTGCTTATAAATCTTATAGAACTGCCAGTTGGTGGATTTTAAAAACACATAAATCTCCTGAATAATTTACCAAGTTTTAAATATTTCAAGGTGCTTTCTGAGAAAGGGCACATTAGCCTAAAGTGGAAGAGTTCCATATTCCTAAAACTAATTTTATCTTTGCTGTAAATTAGACAAACTGTCCTTATTATTGATGCTGCACATGTTCAACTCTGAAAGCTTTTGAGGACACTTTTTTTTTGGTCAAACACAAATTAAAAAAAGGGTTCAAACACTAAACAGTTTTAATATTTTATTCAGGTTTTTTTTGTCATTTTGAGTGTTTAAATATTCATTGCTTACGTAGTGTGAATTTGACTTGTAAAACATGTCATTATCATCATGTTTTAAATAATAAAATAACACCAAAGTAACCAAAGAAGTATTTTTTATATATATACAGCTTATTTACTATCAGACAAATATACCTATTTTAAAATACAGCACTTATTTAAACTGTAAAATTAATGTTCTGATATCAAAACTCAACAAGTAACAAGAATAATAATCTAATAATAAGAAGAATATTGTTTAGTATAATAGTCTCAAAACAAGATCAAAAATAATGTTTGGCTGGGTACAAGACTGTAAAACGTGGTTCATTTTAACAACTTCTACATGTTTTCTCTGAAAATGAAGCAGCATCATTTCCTGAAAATAAAACAACACAAAATGTGTCACACTTCCTTATAAAACTCCTCCACTTAAGATAAAATCCCACTGTGGTTTTATCATCAATAATTTATAAGTTATTATTTTCCTACTGGATAGATATATTTTTCCAAAAGCTGACATAAGACTGTATTTGACTTGTTGGTTAAATTTGCTCTAGTTTAATTAATCTGTATGTTCTAAAGTCCAACCACCAGTTTTTTCACGGTTCATCATGTCTTTGTAGATAACTGGACTTGTGGAGCTTTAAGTGCCAAAAATAGATGATCCACCTCCTGACTGGAAACAGAACTTACGTTCTGATGGATGAAACGACCTTTGCTGCAGTGAAAAGTCACATATTTGATCTTGACCTTCCGTGATATTGGAGTCAGGTCCGCCCTGCAGCAGAGGTCTTTTTCTTCTTAAAACCCACTCAAACAGGCCGTTTATGTTCATCGCAGCTCTGTGAAGCTGCGCTCTGTGCACGGGGAACATCATTTATTAATGATCAAAGTGATTTTAATGTTGCTGCTGTGGGTTTTTTTCTTTCCTGTTTGGAGCCTGAAAGTGCCGGCTGCACAGTGTAGGAATTCTGCTGCAGCTCAGCAGATCGGGGCGTTGTGAGTCACGACGGCCGGCCTGGATCGTTGCTTTCCACACCGAGGGCTTTTCGTGACGTCAGAGTTAAATGTCAGTGACTCTGTTGCCCAGGGTGCAACACTCACAATGTGAGACCACCAGGTCTTTGACACGGACCTCAAAGGAGATCACACTCAGACCGTATCAGATCAGAGGACTCACCTGTGCCCTCTCTGACATCAGGACTTTAAACTCTGACTGGAGGTGAAGCTCCTGCTGACACAAGCTCAACACATTAAAACTCAAACTTGAACTAAATTTGATGTAGTAGCAGCTCGGTCTGTTCTCATCCTCAATATATTTTACTTTAAAGCTCTGGCAGACAGCAGCGGGAGATTTTTATTATTTTAAGGAATATTTGGCTTTAATATTCAGATGATCCATTTTTCTTATGTAAGTTTATTGGCACGTATCTCGTACTGCAATTTTTGTGCTAATTCAACAATTCATGTATCAAAACCTTCAGCTTCTTCAGAACATTTCGGTTATGACTTTTGGTATTTCAGCAAGATATACTTTTTGAGATATTTAGCTTTTTCTGACATGTTTGTTCTCATTAAAAATGAATGGAGCGGCCTAAAATCCTTCAATATTTCAACCTTTCCTGCATTTTTCATTTTTTGTTCTGGTTCTGCTTTTTCAACTTCTTTGTGCTAATCTTAGCTTTCTTTAGCTTTTTTGTGCTTATTTCAGCTTTTTTTCCCTGCTTTTTGGTTATTCTGCTTATTTTGTTTATGTGTGTTTCTATCAGCTTTTTTTCTACTAATTTAAGCTTTTTCTGCTTCTTTAAGCTGTTTTCTGCTCTTTAAGTTACTGTTTAACTATTTCAGCTAAATTTACCATTTTGTAATATCAGCTACTTCTTTTAGCAGTTTTTTCTCTACCTTTTTGCTAGATTCAGCTATTTTTTAGCTAATTTCCTGCCAAGTTCAGGTTTTTTGGCTATTTTGCAACAAATTACAAAAATTCTGTACATATTTTCTTTTTTTCTGCAGCAATTTTTCAGGGTTAATCAATAAATTCTCTAGTTGTAGTTTTTACAGATGGATATTAATAATATAAAAGCATCAAACACCACACATACAATAATATTTTAGAGAAAAGAAATGTATAAGGATTTATGAAAGCAGCACCTTCAGCAGCGATTTTTGTCAAGTACTCAAAGCGGGTTTATAAAACCGATCATGCGGATATTCAGAGTTACTCAGTGTGCGCTGATGGTCAGCTAACAGAAGTCAATTTTGCAATCAGTGTGCCACTCAGAGGCTTGTTTCTCTTTGCAGTCGAGCCCCACAGCAGCAACAAAGATACTGTTTTTAAAAAGGTTGGGTTTTTTGGTCTGGTAGAGGAATGAAACAAAATTCTGGCTACGCTCTGCCACTATATGGAGGATTTTCAGCTGCTTGCTTTTGGATCTCGGTCTTCCACTTATGATCCACACCTCATGACAATAGGTGAGGACGGACCAGTTCATGCAGGAGCTTTGCCTTTTGACTCAACTCTGTCTTTACCACAAAAAACAGCAGGAACATCTTTGTAACTCAGAATGAGGCAGTGTTGTAGTACTTTAGACCGGTCTTTGTCTTGTTTGTTTTTGTTACCACTGCCACCCATCCCCACCCCTTTTCACTCGCATGCAGCACTCCAAGAAAGTGAGCAGTATATGTCTGGGAGCAGGAGAAGATGTCTGCAAAATCTTCATTGATAATGTTTAGCTTCAGAAACCGTAAAGAATATATTTGTAAATGCTGCAGTTTCACTTTCAGACAGTGGAAACTACATCAAACTTTTAATAAAAGAAGCACAAAGGTAAGCTAAGTGATGTTAGCAAAGCTAGTTAGCTAACATTAGCAATCTGCTACTGTACCAAAGTTCTTTACTGGGCTCTTACACAAAGAGATTTAGTCAGTATTAGCTGTATGTATTAAGTTATGTACCTGTGTACTGAATGTTTTAGGGCACTTTCTGTTTTGTTTTTTTCTGGTCTTGGTCTCGACTTGGTCCAGCCCCTAAAAGTCTTGGTTTTGTCTCTGTCTCGATACACTCTGGTCTCGGGTTAGCTGGTCTTGACTACAGCACTAGGATGAGGACTTGATCATCCATGCATCACTCAACAAGTTGTTCTTATTTTGACCTGTTGGTTCTTTCGCATCTTTGAAAAACAAATGATTTGGGTAAAGCTAAATGTCTAGTACCTCTCTGTATGTTTAAGTTTGTTAGTTTGATGTTGGTGTTTCTCTGTGAAATCTCAGTAGAGATATGGTCCTGACTATCCAATCATCTGGTTATACCTGAGTGTGGTTGAGTAGTTATTTTTAATGGTTTCTTAGTAAAAAAACCAAAAAGGATGAACAAAAAGCTCCACTTTTGAAAACAATGGTTTTGTTATTTGAGCTTTAAGTGTCAACTCTCAGATGACAATGAAACCACACTTATCTTTAGTGTAATGGTTCTTTAAAACTTCTGCAGCAGATTAATTACCGTACAACTAGACTGAAAGCCCCATAATAACCTGCAGCAGCCTGTTTGACATCTCTGCATTGTAAAGAGCACTGAAGGTTCAAAAACCTGTCAGAACGCATAAAAAGGTGCATGAAAAGACTTTCCAAAATGCTTTGTAGAGGTTTTACAAAATTTAGCTTTATGGTTTTTCTACACTCAAAAATGTTAGTATAACCAAGAAGAAAACCCATATCTACAACCTTATCCATGTAAATAATTAGCTTTAAAGACATTATTAACATGCATGGGTTTGTTCTCGTCACACTCTAGAAGTGAGACTCATCCCTGATTTACAAGGTGAATAAACGAGTGTTCCCAGTGCTCCTTGAGAACAATGTGTAGCTGTTGAACAGCATAACAAGGTAATTTACTTTCCTTGTAGATTAAAAGATCTGATTGTGTTGTGAATGTAGCTCGGCCTTGTTTTTCTTGGAAACTCTCCTCACATGTATAACGCAGGTGATTGCAGCCGCGCTCGATGCTGAAGGACATTTTGTGCTCACCTCGGCATTGACTTGGCAGGGCCTGCGTGTGCATCTGCTTGGCTGCTTGTGTTTGATCTGACGCTAATTAAAAGTCAATTAGCCCACAGCCCAGTTGGTGACTGGCCTCTCTAAACGTAAGGAGGTTTGGGAAAAAGAGAATGTCCCCAAGCTCATTATTTACCGTGACACTGCCCTTATCCCTCTGTTTGCTGCAAACTCCTACTGTCCCTCCACCTGCATCTGTCTCTCTGTGCAGCACTGTGAAGGAACCAAGAAACACTGGGCCTTTTCACTTCATTACTCTGGGCAACAAAAGGCTAAATATCAGTTTATAAGATTGCAAATCATTGCATTCTGTTTATATTTACATTTTAGAGAATATTTTTAGAATGACGATCTCCAGTCAGGGTATTTTTAGAACACTAGTCATGTGACGATATCTGCTCGACACCAAACTATGGTAACGACTCCATTGATTTCAACCACAGCATGCGCAATTTAGCTGTGTTTTAAATGTAAAGATAATTTAGAAAAAAGGCATCAAAATCCAACACAAAACGTTCTGCAGCCCATAAAACAATGACTCAGGATACAGCCATCATCCCCACATGAAAGGACACATTCTCTCTGCAGGCAAATGCAATCCATATCAGATTATTTTCCACACAGTACAAATGTGACAAATCTGATTCTTTCAAATCCTTTTCAGTATGTGGTACTAAATTGGATACTGATCTTTTACATCAATACGGTGTGTAAATGGATCAATCTAAGTAATAATAATGGGACTAACTTCATGCAGTTTAAATCTTTCAGCTTCAGAACAGAAGTCCAGTTGCTTCATCTTTGTTCTTTTAATTTTCCATGTCCTGGATGACTGAGAATCCACAGAAACATTTGATAGTAACGTCGGTCGCGGACCCTATCGATACTAAAGTTACTGGATCGATACTTTATTGTCAGCACATCACTCTTGTTCTATAAATACACGCTGCACCTGTCTGTCAGAGGCAGGTTCAAATGTAAACACTGAACTAAACAAGCATGTCAGATAATTATTTAATCGGCTCTCTGATTGCGCAACAGTTTCAGAATCGACATGCTAAAGTGTAGCATCCATGTTTAGCTCCTCCTGGGTAGATGGAGTCTGATGGAAGTTGCATTTAAATTATAATATGAACATCCATGCAAAAAAATCAGATTTTTCTAGAGATGAAAAAGAGTCCAAAGCTTTAATAAAAATATAATCTTTATTTAAAAAGCCATCCATTCATTTTCTGTACACGTTTATTCCTTTCAGGGTCACGTGGGTCACTGGTGGCCATATCCAGCAGTCACAGTTCGAGGGCCGGGGTACAACCTGGACATTTAGTTGTATTTTTCCTGCCATTTCCTTTTGATTTTCACATTTCACCAGAATCTGATTTTCTACTCTGAGTTAAACAATAATAATTTGGTCATTATTATTTATGTGTCATAATACGGACATTAAAACTTGAACTATTGTTAGCTTTCCTACAAATACATTACTGGACAAATAAAATCCACTCTGCTCTGTGAAGGCTTCTCGTTGAGTGAGCAAAATTAACATGACGTTAACAAAGAGGCTGCCTGGACTGAGATAACTGCACAGGCTTTTATTAGTGCGTCCCTTTTTTAGATGTTTAGATATTCAGAGCCTGTGGGGACACAATAAACTGCAGCAGATGCACTTATGAGCCAGTAAAACTATTCCTGTTGCAGCTTACAGGAACAAGTAACACTCATAAAGGCAGCCCAAGTTAACTGATTACTAATAAAAACTGTCAGTTAGAAAATAAGGCATGAATAAAACCTTTGTTTCTCCTCCGCAGGAAGAGCTTTTTGCTTGTTTGTGTCCTCAGCTGGTCTTTAGCACTTAGTTTTATATATTTCCTGTTTAGTTTGTGTTTTATAAATCAGTGTACTCATGGCTTAAGCACTTTTTTTTTAAATTTAGTATGGCCTGGTACTTTAAGTGTCTGATTGAAGTGAGTGAATCTTGCTCCAAGAAAGATGATCTTACATTAATTTGATCTTTTTCTGAAGTATTCGCGGCGCCCTCACATTGTTTCTTTAGCAGATATTGCTCCGGGACACTAAAGTTTTTCCTGTTACGTGAAAAGCCTGTGAAGAATTTTATGTGTCTGAACATATTCTGATAAAATGGTGAAAAAATTTAAATCATCTTGATTAAAACTTGGTACAATCTGCTTTCAGTCCTGAACCTTCCTGCCAGGGGACAATAAAACTCAGAGTTATGTTCCGAGTGTCCTCTGTCTTCGACTTTGGTCGTTTCACACTTCAGATCATCACAGGATTTGAGACGCTATAAAAGCTAAGAATTAAAGCAACATGACATTAAAAACAGCTTTAACCACTGTTTATTTTGAACTTCTGCTTTTCTTCTGTCTGTTTTTCTTTTGGTGTCTCTAAATTGTTTTTCTTTTGTCAGTTTAAATTTAGATTTCCCAATTTCTACCTGCTCCCCGGCTCATTACGAGCTGTTCTTTTTTTTCTGAACACCACTGTTAGGTTTTATCATTTCCGAACGCTTGTGATTGCCTCGCCCGTACAAAAATAAACTTCAGCTTCCTCCGTCTGGGTAATTCTGTCTCGGTGGAAATGCACGTCTCTAACATTTGGTCCCAGACACTCTAAGGGGAGCCTTGAGACTCGGCGACGGGATTTAGAAACACTTTTCTGACAACTTTCACTGCAGGAGCTGATAATTACTCTGAGGCACAAACGGCAGTATTAGATGATATTAGTTGTAAACTGACAGATTTTTATAATACAAATTTTTAGGCTGTTTATGATGGGAACAGAATCAACAAGTCCTCCAGAGAATAACAAGATTAAAAACCATGTAATGATTTTTCACCACGTTAGACATGACAGGTTAAATCAGGGATGGGCACCTTAAATGGTGGAAGGGGTCACAATTTTTGTTGACAATACCAGAGGACAACATGGCACTGTACACTTGCCCAAATGTAATAAAACTGCCATTTTAAATATATTATTAAACCAACATACAGTGCAGTGACTGGGGGTGAGTAGGGCAACAGAGCTGCTTCATGGAAGCTTAGCCTGTTAGCTTTTACATTAACGCCTTAAGTAACCCAACATATTTATCAGTAAAAATATATCTAATGGCATTAGTTCCCAGGCTAACATTTTTAGCTTGGGATCCAACATTATGTCACCATATATATGTATGTAGCTTGACCGCTAACACTATAGCACCCTATATATATATATTAGCTTGATTGCTGTGCTGTATCGCCGTATATATGTATTAACTCGAACGCTAACACTATATCATCATATATATGTAAATGTATGTATGTTTTACCAGGCAAATCCCATTGAGTCCCATTGATATCACTATGTATTAGCTCGAACACTAACTCTATATTGCCATATATGTATGTATTAGTTTGGGCGGTCCAATTTTCTCTTTCTTCTGTTTTTAGCTGTTTAAGGCCAAGAACAGAGGTCTTATACAGCTCGTGGGCCGTCCGTTGCTTATCCCTCAGTTAAAACTATTTCTGTGCAAACATTTAATTTTGCTTCCAAGAATCTAGAACTTAGAAAATCTTTGAATTATTTTGACTTTAAAGATTTTTTTAAGTTAAAAATTCAGAGAGCAAAATAGATTATTTCAGTGTTGAGTTGAGTCCAAGCTTTCATAGTTTGTAAAGTCTGCAGGCGGTTAGTGTGGTTCCCTGTGCTGATACCTGGACAAATCAAATGACACTACCCAGTGCGTTACTGGCTGAGGGGGCGAGGAGTGGATCATCTGCGCTTATCGAGACAGGATTTCACTCCGACTCGGCCTCCTGTGGGTTTACATAAGGACAGGATGAAGTACTTTCCTTACATTATGAGAAGAGAGGCTCTGAAATGGTTGTGTAAAGGCTCTCAGCCCCCCTCCCGTCCCGTTCAGCTCTGTGGGACACAACGACTGCCCCGCTTTTGCATAAAACGCCTCATCAAGCGCCGCGCTCTCTTTGGGTGTCTGCAGCGGAGAGCGAGATTGTCTGGGCGCTGACGACACAGCTGGCGGCAAATGCCTCTACCTGCCTTTTACTTTATTAATGAACCCCGGAGATTTAATGTGGCGCTGGAAAAGAACAAGGTGTTTCCTTGGAGGTTTACATTTTTACTGCAGTATTAATGGTCGCTGTAATATTAATTGTTTTTCACTTTTCTTCTTATTTACAGAGTGTAAGTCACTTAATAATTTAAACGAAATGACAGCAAATATTAAAAGGCTGAAAGTGTTAAACTAATTAAATGCTGCACATTCCTTTATTATATATTTTATTGTTCTATACTGAATCCTAAATGCACTTCACATAAACATTTATGCTTGAGATGTTTAGAATATTTTAATAATCAAAGTGCAATCAGTTTATATTTATACTCTGATTAAAATGCTGTAATTAAGTTGTTGTAAGAACAAAAAAGTTCCTAGGGATTGTGTAGTTACACGCCTCGCACGGATACAACATAATCAGACACATTGTTTCTACATCTGAGCTTGTAGGACTTGATGTTTGTGAACTGGGTCACCTGGACAGGTCCTTCGATGATGTCATTTCCAGGAGGCATAACTCAGTTCTAAAGAATATTGTTAAAAGCTACTTTATTGTGAAAGAACAGTGATCTCCACTCGTGACGTCAAACATATTTACAAACATTATCTGCTGCTCTCTCAAATAGTCGGACAATCAACTTGGATTATACGGAGATTCAATGGTAATATAATAGAAAAAGACGTTTCTAGAGTGAGTTTCGACACATCCGACTTCAGGAAATACAGGAAAGTTTAGTTGACACGTTGACTGAAGGGTTGAGGTTTTTCACAGACTTTTTACTGTCTTAAAGCTTAGCTTGCTGCATCTAATGTATATATGTCTGTGTGAATTTTTATCACTCAAACCACTGCTTCTCCATCTTTTAAAGAAACTTAATAGTGATGTATTTGTTAGTGTAATATCGTATGTTTGCAGTAGATCGCTGTACGTGAGGCTAACATTCATCTTCCTACAGTAAAATTAAAATGAGGTTCACTATACCTGTTTAATGACAGAGGGGGCAGAGATAGGATCAGGGTGGTCCTGTGATAATATGTTTAGAGCAAACTAAAAGTCCATGGTTGCACTTTATCATGTCAAACTTGGCTCGCTTAAATCCAGCTGTTAGCCTAGCATGTTAGCTTGGTTAAAGTGATTAAAATACTCCTTCCATGTTGGAATGATAGCTGTATCCTGAGTCACTGGTATAAGAACTGTAATGTTTGGTGGTCCTACCAGTAAAGTTTGATGCTATTTTTTCCAATTGTATTCAAGTTTAAACACACCACTAAACCATACACTGTGTTAAAAAACCAATACAGCCGCTACCAGAGTTTTACACACCATTGTTGAGTGGATGTGATTATAATCTGAGTGAAGGTCCTCATTATCCAAAGTCCTGAGTACTTGGCCCAGATACAAAAGGTTATGGTAATCCCTTCATGTGCAGTTCAGTACTTAAGTCTGACTTTGAATCTGTTTCTGCGAATAACTCAGGCTTGTACTTTGAAAAGCCTGATTTCTTTCACCTTGAAGGAAAGCATACAGCCTTTAATTCCACTTTTAGACCCAGATCATCTCATGATGAGACCAGATGTTAGCTTAATGTCTAAAACTGACAAAGTTAGAGCAATTTTTCTGTTGGCTGACTACAGACCGTCACACAGACTAAAACAGCATCTCTGTTCTTTTCTGCAGCAGACGATGAATATTTGTAATAAATCTCAGACTCTTCTCCTCTTCCAGTGATTGAGCAGACAAAGGCGTCAGATCAGAAAATGCTTTTAAAGCGTTGCTCAGGAGGCCGTAAACAATCGTCCTGTTTGTGTTCGTCAAACTCTTCTGAACCATCAGCAATAAAAAGATGCATATTGTGTTTTTATTTTTTTTTAACGACATCTAAAAGCAAACTCAAGCTAGTTCCAGCTGCTTTACTGTCGTTATTATCAAACCAATGCGTCCTACTTGACGACACACACACTTGTTTCCTTTGGCTGACAGGCAGGTAATTGGGGTTAGCTGTGAGCTAGCATCATAAAGATGAAGAAGATTAATGTAAGAATGCTGCTGTGTGTGTGTGTGCTGTCACAACAGGGGTTTGCTCTTTAAATGAAGGCCATTTTAATGAGCGATGATGAGACTGAGATGACTGAGGAACGAAGCAAAAAGAGAGCTAACGCACAAAAACAAAGAATAAATGAGTTACCCTTATCTGTAAAACCTGCTGCAGATTCGGCAAATTAACAATCTGAATACCCGATTGACTTGAGAAAGAAAATAATTTATCCGCTGATGTTATCAAATTATTGAAGTGTCTATATTATGAATGAGAGCCGGCGCCGTCTGGGCCCGAATCTTGTTTTTAAAGCTGCTTTTCATTTTTCATGTCAGACGTGCTGCTTTTTTTTTTCCTTCTTTTTCGTCGTCTCAGACAAATGACAAGCCATCCAGAGTTTTTGTTTCCACATATATGCACACAGTACACAATACTTAACATTCATACATCCCACACAGCTGCTTGTACCTCTTAAATTCTACTCTTAATGCGAGCAGGCAACCAAATTTGTGCTCCTTACTGAGTCGGTGTCAGTAGTGGGAGGCTCATTAATCATTCTCGTCTCCAGTAAAGATGATTATTCTTCACACTGAGGCTGTGCTTTTCTCCCATGTGTGAAGCAACAATATACATGTCAATATCACCCGTTTTTATGAGTATTATTTTTTTTATTTATCTGTATTATTCCCTCCTGTTCAAATGGATCCTGTTAAACACTGCCAGCAGCCATTTTTCTCGCTGTGAGCCGGAGCTTTACAGAAGTGAAATGAATTTCACTCGGAGGGAACCTGGCGGCGCACCTGCTGACGGTGATGAAGGCTCAGCGGAGGCCAGATATGTTGAGGTTTCACCTCGTAACAATGACAAATGTGGCACCAGCAAATTTACAAAACATGTCAAACATCCCCGGCCTATAAATAATGGACACCCGGGGTCTTCGTATGGTATTTAGTCATCATATAGCATTTAAAAATGTTCCTGCTGCACATGGTAGGAGAACAAATGAGTCATGAGCCTCTTCTGCAAAGACGGATAATGGAATTTATATTTGACTCGATCCATTTTTCATACGTGTAAGTTATGATCCTGTGCTGGTGCCATGCTGTGGTTTGGCTTTTATTCAAACATTTCCTTGAGATTAGTCCACTTTAAAGATTTATTATTTTTAGCCTTTGCTTTTAGAAGGGTCCTTTTTAGCATTAAGGTTTTATTACTTATCCTAAAAAATAACAGAGAAGCTATGTAGCTGTTTGTAAAGATCATCTGATTCTTTTATCTGATTGTTAAAATTTATGTTTTGTGTTGGGGTGTAGGCACAATATGTGTGCGGGTTAGCATTTTCATTAACATTATAACTAACAGACTTAACTCCTGCTAAAATAATATCAGTTATTTTACTTTTCCACCTTATTGTACTCATTAAATAAATCTGACACAATGACTGAGATGTTTGATCCAGAGGTATAGAGAGGGAACTGGACACTAGAGGTGGTGTGTATAAAAGCACCATATATATATATATATATATATATATATATATATATATACAGTGGGTTGCAAAAGTATTCATACCCCTTGAACTTTT
>JARVGW010000194.1:18417133-18430093 GCA_031762495.1 Anablepsoides rubrolineatus
TATTTATGTTTGTGGTTGTAATGTGACAAACTATGGAAAAGTTCAAGGGGTATGAATACTTTTGCAACCCACTGTATATATATATATATATGGTGCATTTCTTGTTTAAACATGTTCTTCATCTTCTTCCTTCAGTGAAGTTGCTCACGGTGGGTAAAGTATTAAGAAATTTGACTGAAGGGAGAGTAACTGAGATTGTGTAACTAGTTACTACCCACCTCTGGTCTCTAATGTTTTTTTTTAGATTCAAGATTCAAGGCTTCAGCTACATTTATCAGCTGAAATCAGATTTATATTGTGTACTTTTCATTCCACTGCTTCACTTAGTGTTTTAATGTGAGGTGGAGCCGGTTACTCCATCAGAGCAGGAGTTCCGGTTTGGACAGTAATGTAGATGAAGAGGCTGTGAGCAACAGATGGACGTGAACAGATGGACCTGCGCTCCACCTCTGAGCATTCACATGTCTTGTGGAGCAAAGCCCTACGACTTTTTGCTGCTGCAGACATTAAGTCAAGTTCAGCAAGCAGTTAAAAAAAATCAGAATCAATGTCCGTGTGTGAGGAATATGTAGAGAATAAGAAGGGTTTCACTCAAATTCAGCTGTTTGTTTCATTGAATTGGAGTAATGTTGCGTGACAGCAGCTTTGTTTAGCGAGTTCAGTGTGCTGAAGGAGACGGCGTGTCTCCTCTCTGAATCTTTTGTTTTTGGAGGTGAAACAAGCGTGTCTGGCACCTTCACTTGTGGAAAGGCCAGCACCTCATGAATGATGGCTTGACATTTATCAGGGTCTTCTGGGCTGAAAGTAAAAGCCAAGGGAGGATTTATCCTGTTGTTCCCTCTATTAATAATTTCAAGGTAACGTTTAGGATGCATTGAAGACACAGGCTCTATGGAAGACTTTGCTCTGACATGAAGCTGGAAAGGCTCAGGCACTCACATGAACGTTACCACAGTGACCTGATGTTAAACTAAATGTTTCACAGCAGAGGCCCAATGAATCAGCAGAAGTACAATTTGTCACACAGCAATGGACAGATTGAGCCAGCTGTTGGGGCTTTAAATTGCTGCACTTAATTGCCTCTCTGGATATGTCCCTCCAAAAAAAAAAATGTTTCTGGCAAGTTTAGCCTCGATGCACCACCTGCTTATTGAAGTATTTTACTGTAAAATGTTAGAACCAGAGGAGCACAAACTATGTTTTCTTCTAGGAAGAGGAAATATAAGAAAACATCACATTTATTTATATTATAAATAACAAAAATGTGAGAGATCATTTTCTCTTCTGTACGTTGTTCAGCACGTAGCTCATTCTGCAATTTTTGTGCTATTTTAACAGTTTATTTATCAAAAGGTCTAGCTTTTTCTGCCATTTTTTTCTATGAAAATAAATGGAACTGTCTTCAACATCCTTAAAATCTGTCAAAGTGTTTATAAATCTTTATTGGACTTTTTACTTTTTTGTTTTTTTTCTACTTTAGTTGTTCTAAATTCATCTTTGATTAGTTTCTATTCTATCATACAGAACTTTTCTGCTTTTCTTCTGCTAATTTCAACTTTTTTAGTGCTTCTTTCAGCCACTTTCTAATTTCAGCTGTTTTCTGTGTTTTTAGAAGCATAATTTGAGCTTTTTTCAGCTTTTAAACATTTTGAGGTCATTTTAGCTTTTCCCTGCTTATTTCAGCAAACATGTTTCAGTTTCTTTCTGCTAATTGCATTTTTTTAAGTATTTTAGGCTAGTTTCAGCTTTTATTTTTATTTTCGAATAAAATTGCAAATATTTCTTGGTTTTTGCTTATTTTCACTCTTATTTCCCTGACTGTTAATTTAAACTTTATTTAGTCTTTTGCTCATTTTCTTTTTTTTTTCCTTTTTTTAACCTTTTTTTTTTTGTTATTTTACCATCTTTCTACTGTTTTTTTTTATCTTTTGGGGTTGTTCTTTCAGCAGAAGTCATCTGTTCAAATTTAACTCACATAAACAGTTTTGCTTTTCAATCTTTTCAGCTTCTTTAGCAGCTTTCAGCTAAAATCTTTCAACACTAAGCATCCACAATTCATTTCCTCTGGAAATGCAGTTTATGTCTATCCTTTATGTAAATTGTTCTTCATAAAAATGTCCTTTATCTCATTGCACAACGTTGAAATAAAACATCAAAACACTGAAATTGTACATCAAAACCTGCAGTTTGATCAGAATAAGTTTTAATCACATAACATAAAATATAAATTGTGTCCAAAACTGCATGAAAAATCTGTAAGAATCTGTGGGATTTTGGTAAACGGATAAAAATTAGCCCTTTTGGAGCTTTAATTCTCAAATTTCACATCATTCCAAGTGTAAACTTTGTGACATTTTGTTGCACATGTAAGCAACAGCCTAATAAATTGACTAAATAAAATAAATAATAATAAATTATTCTGTGTTACTCACATAAACACTCTTCTCCTTTGCACTTTCAGTAAAACAAATAAAACTTGCCCTTTTGGCTCTTAAAGTTTGCTGAACGTTATGAATATTCTGACAGTAGTTTTAAAGTCAAACAAAGCTTTGTCTCTGGACCATATGTTAGAAAATACATCCCATAATTTACACATAAGAGTCCTTGAAGGCCTGCTGAGATTCTGCCAGCAAATAAAGACGTGTATTGCACAAACAAACAAGTGTTCCTGAGCACAAATATTCTTCTAACAATTCTGAATATGATGAATTAATGAGATTCTTCAAACAAGTAGACCATCTTGGATGCTTTACACACACACACTTTTACACACACACACACTTTTACACACACACACACTTTTACAAACACACACACTGCATCCCACCGCTGGCAGTAATTTCATCAGTTCTCACACGGCCGCGTCCCTCCGCCCACTCTCTCTGTCCTTGTGAATATGAAAAACTAAGGAAATGTCTTTTGATATATATTTGGCGTATCAGTTCCCAGTGATTCCCGTCATTACTCTTCATCTATTTCCCATCACTTTATTCAATTTCATGCAGCTGAACGAGACAACAGACGTTATCTTGGCTCCGGCGGTGACTTTACAGGAAGCCGAGGCTTTCGCGGTGAGAACTCCTGCGAGACGGATTGTAATGGAGGGAGATGTTGGACTATTTTGACGAAATAGAAATGCAAGATCAGCTTTATTCGTTTCTGGAGATGGCTCCCCAATTACACTTTAGCTGTCTGTGTCACTTGTCATCAGTCTGATTCTGTGTTATTATCCAGCCAGCAGAGGCGACTCACTGCCGTAATATTTCTTTGCAAATCATATCCTCCTCTCGCACAGTTCCTCTCGCCGCAGTCGCCGTGTTTAATAGACCCCACTGATGTGAGTGCAGGGATTACTGAGAGCATGAACCCTACAGACACAGGCCTGAGTGAGTGCCATCCTGCTTCGTTGTGTTGTATGAATATTAAACAGCTCTCTGTGGCGAGGAACGCATGATATGACTTATTATCCAAATGTCACCCCTACCTACAAGGCTCTGCTCTCATCTTGAAATTCTCCACACCTAAATCCTGTGATTTTAATCTGCAACACTCACATGAAAGCTGAAACACATGCAAAAAATACAGCCTGTAAAAAATATTGATTATTAGCGATACTTTTACAGGTTGTTTCGGGATGTTTTAACCGAGCCAGATTGTTACACATCCCTTCACATGTACGACGTTCAAATTTTGTGCAGCTAGGACTTCTCTTTCTCATTTGCATTTGAAGTTAATGAAATTATTGTTTGGTAGATTATTTCTTTGTTGTAACAATGCTTCTTGGCAATAAATCTTATGACTGGCAGCACCTGGGGGTATCAAAAGCTCAAAAACAAGAGTCAATAGCAACAAAATAAGCCATTTGGCAGGTTTTTCATGTGTGCAACCCAAAAATGCTTGTTCCTTATAAATGTGGCACCATGTGAAAGTGAAATTATCTGGGTTTCTTTAGGTATAAAACTTAAAGCCAATAAGCGTTGTTACAACAAAGAAATCATCTTCCAGACATTAAGGTCTTTACTTTTTCTGCTAAGCTTTCCACATATTTATTAATCTGAAGGAAGAGTCTCTCTGATGAAGCATAATTCAGTCAGAGAAAAGTAGTTTTGGATACAGAAAGTATCCCTCTGCTCCGTGCTTTTAAAAAGTTGTTTTCCTTCATGTTTTTCTGTGAAGTGAAACACTAAAAGTTGCCTGAACAGAGTGTTTCATCTTCAGGAGCGAGAGACCTGAGAGATTCTGAGAAATCAAGAGTGGGGTCACGAGCGTTCAGAGCCGGTATGGACTCGCTGTTTCCATGGAAGTGAAAATGTTTCTGACTGCTGTATACTTGATGAACTCATTTCCATACGTGTGTTGTTAGAAATCAGGCCGCAGTGCTAAAATACCTCCCCTTTTATTCCACACGTAGCACCGAAACACACGTGAACGTGGGAAGCACTCTGCCGCACGGCGAATGAACTCCGATGAATGTGAGCCGGAGCTAATTTAACACTCTGACAATATTCTTTTTATTTTCCAGAATAATACGACCGAGCTTTTAGTCCCGAGAAGAAAATATTAATTCAGATAAAGGGAGCAGTCTTAATGTGCTTCAGTGAGTTCTAATCATGTTGGACCCACCACGGATGTCGTCATCCCCATTTATATTTTTCTATAATTCTCCTGCTGATCGAGGAGCTGAAGGAAAACACCCAAATTCTCAATAAACTTGCAAATAAGTGGGTTTTGCTCTCAGTTGATTATTTTTTTCTGCTCCTGATGTGGTAATTACAGTTTCACATTATGATTGGTGTTTAACATAATCTTCAGTGTGAAAGGTGAAACTCCCGCTCCGGGCATTTTGTTTACAATGAGCCGGAAGTCACCAGCAGAACAGTTTCTCTTCCTTTAATCTGTTTTTTTTTTTTTGTGTGTTATCGCTCGCTGCTGAAGACAAATGTGGAGCGATAACATTTTTATGCTTTTAACAAAATACCCTCATGAACCAGTTTTAATGAATCTTTGTGAAATTAATCATTGGATTAACGTCTAGAACTGATTCTCTTCTGGAGTCAGCTCTGTTCAAAACAGCTGCCCCAGCAAAGCAATTTAGTAAACACACAAATGACTTTAACTCATTTAAATTGACCCATATTGAGTTAAAATTTGTTGGTCATTGTGTGACGTCTTTGTTTCAAATCTTGGCTTGTTAGTCTTTTAGCAAAACATCATGAACCTCTGAGTACATTTTAATGAATGGCAGAACATCTACAGCTAGTTGATTTTTGGACTCCAATTCACGGACACCTATTTTACCTTATTCAAATCATCTTGGCCTGATATTGCAGCGTGTGTGGTGGACGAATGAGCTCACAGACTGTTGAAAGACATGGTTAGCCAATCAGAAAGCAAGGTGACGGAAACATGGAGCTAATCCAGAAAGTTTGTTGTGCTTTTTGTTTTGTTTTGTTTTTTCTGTTAAATGTAGACCTCAAATCACAGCCATGTTGGTTTACTCTGAACTCACGTTTGATCAAGCGTTTTGGCGAGATTTCCTGACAGCTGTGAATCATGAGTGAAATCTGTTTGTGTGTTATTTTTCTTTCACTCACTATATTTATGATTTTTTTTATTGTTGTTTATGTGTGAGGTGAAAATCATGTGAACCAGGCGTAAGACTAAAACTCTGATATCAAAGGCAATAAGCTTTTAATGAATTTTTCAGCTTTTATAAATTCTTTGAAATCCATGCATTATCTCATCTTTTGTTACCCCTGAACACACATGTAATCTTTTAAATGGAAGTGAGAAAATCAGAAGCAATTTCTGTCATCAACGCTCACTTCATTTGTGTCTTGTGTTATTTCACGGATCGGTAGTTCTGCTGCACGGCAGATATGAAACGTTTCCTCGGCGAGGCTGCGAGCTGCTGTCAGGTCAGTATATTACACTATGTTATTATCTGAGGGTCATCCTTCCTCATTTTCAGGGGAACAGGATAAAATTCACTAAATGAAGTGGGTTAGTTGTTCAGAGACGGAGATAACAAATGAGCAGAAACTTTCAGATTTCATTTTTAAAGCGTTGAGATAAGATATTGTAATTGTTGTGTCGTACTGTAAAGGTTGTGTGCGTTTAAATGTATTCACTGTATCTTTATTTAATTAAGAATGAGATAAAATAGTTTTTTTAAATCATTTTTAGAAGGAAGTATTGATTTTCAGGGTTAATAAACAGGAAAATTCTTAAAATATTCATTAAAAGAAAAGCTGTTTGAAGTTGTAGATGCTTGTAAAATCTTTATTTTTTGGTTCAAATATTGACCTCTGCAGACTTTTGTTTTGACAAAAAGAATAAATAAATAAATGTACACAGTTGATTTTAATCAGATTTTCTTCATTGATTTTGACTGTGCTCAGCCTCCTCCCTGTCGGGCATCTTAGCTCGCTGCCACCTTCACAGACCGAGAACCGACAGGCCCTGTTTCCACACATGGATGTGGAGCCGTGAAAGAATCACTTTGAAACAGCAAAGTTCAACATCAAGCTGAGCAGAGATGTTTTATTTAATTGCAGTCAGCTCGGCAGCAGAGAGTCGTTCACACTGAGGGTGTAAACTGGATCAAGGATGACCTTCCATCTTCCTCCTTCATGTTTAAAATTAACACGAGACTCGGTAAAAGTCTGATTTCCCTCACAATCCTATAAAAAAAATGATGCAAGTATTACTGCAGGTCTTTTTGCTGCTGAGACAGACGTGAAAATCTGCACCAGAATTAATGACGAGGAAGACTTCCTCAAAAAAAAAAATGCAAATCTTCAGGAGCTGATCCCCAATGAGTCATTCTTAGAGGAATTTGTTCAGATTTACTCTCTGCACTTTGTTTTTTGGTAAAGCATTGAGGAATATATCTGTTACCAAATTTAATGAACAGTAACCATGGGAACAACACTAAGAAGCAGCCTGTCAATCACTTTCTTTCATGCCCACCTTGCTTTGTTAGTTACTTTACTTTGGTAGGAGCGTAATTTACAAAACGTGACTCATTTTGGTTGATCTTGGTGTTGAACATTTTTGTGTTTTCGCATGGTGGGGTTGCTACATTTAGTTTTCCCCGTGTGAGGAAGGTCAGGCCGTTCTTACTCCCAACTCACCACATATTGATGCGTGGTCAGGTTCCGTCTGCGTCCAGTTTTGCAGCGTCGGGTACCCCCCCCCCCCCCCACGTCAGTTATTAATGAGATGAGACGGAGGAGGAGCGTGTTATTAAATTTTTGAAAAAAGTAGGAAAGGCAGGCCCAGGATTAATTAAACATTAATCCTGATCCCTCATATTAATCACAGACCCCCGGCCTAAAGACCCCTGTGTGGCGCAACCCGGAAAACGGCTGATTATTAAATGAAAATTATTAATTAACCGCTAGAACGTTTAATTCTCAGGCATTTTTTTTTCTTTTCAACTCAAATTAAACATAAAGATAAATATGTTGTCTTGAAAGTGAATAAGTAATTAAATAAATAAACCAGGTAATGCCAGGTGCAGGAAGCAGAAGTGTCCAAAATACATAAATTACCCCCAAATGAGCAAATTTCATGAGATTCTGCATTTTATACAGGATTCCATTTTGTGTCAATTTTGTGATTCCGTTTACATTTTCTGCGTTGCAGAAATCATAGGTCCCTACATACCTCAGTCCTGTTTTTATTTATTTTTTTACACACCTGGGAAATCTTTCCCTGTACCCTTGTAATATGCTCGCGTACCCCAAGGGATACACGTACCCCTGGTTGGGAATCACTGCTCTTCAGGAGTGGGGAGTCCTTTTAGCTTGTTTCCTGCAGGACGCCCTGTGGCTTGCTTTTTGGTCTGAATTTGTGTTTATCTCTCTCTAACTTGGTGGTCAGAGGCATGATGTGACTTCTGCAATTAAAAAATGGGACTATTAATTCATTGGGGTGGGGGGGGTATTGTGTATTTTCCAGACACGTAGTTCGGCTCTACACCACAACAAAGAAACTGTTACCTTAAATCCTGAAAATACTGTATATATCAAAAATGAATATGACTTCAATACCTTGAAATTGGCCTCTGCCTCTTTATGAACCTCCTACCGTTTCTGACATTTGCAGTTCAGCACATCTTCACAATGCTTTATAACGTTTACAAACTTTTGTAGGAGAAAAGTCCAACTATATTTGATAAACAGTGTCATCCTTGGCGCAGGGGAGGGGTGCTCTGTGGGGTGGGATGTCGGCTGAGCTCTAGGGAGGAGCTATGTACTTAAATAGGCGGAGCTTTGTACCAACAAGCATTTAGACAGCTCCACATGGCTACCACAGGAGATTCAAGGATTTCTCAATCCAAACACACACATTATGACATAATATAAAGACCAAGCAAGTCAATTTTGCATAACCCCCACCCCCAAAAAGAAAATGAGGTCACAAATCAACCAAGAGGCAGAACCATTACACCCATAATGTCTGAATAAATCAACAAATAATTAACTGGAATTCAGTTTAACTAGTATCTGATTCTGCATTAGATGAAAATGGGTCCAGGTCCCGATAATTTACTTGAAATACATTTAAATGAGAAAGCAGAAGTAAGAAACTAAACCTAAAGAAAGCAAGTGCCAAACTGAATGTACAGTAAGTCTGACTCAGAGGAAAGAAAGCCTTGCAGGTGTGTTGATTCAACCACTCTCACTGCCTTTATTTGACAACTTGTCACTTTTCCGCCTAACCAGGAAGGCTGCTAATTGACTTCCTGTTGGCATTACATATCACAACCACATAATTCAGTTTTAAACACATCATTTTCAGGACGATGTGGCTCATGCATCACTGAACCTCCAGGCTCTCGCTGCTCCGTAATGAATAATGAAACCAGTGGAGTACAAACTGGGTGTTGGAACTCTGTCAAATAAGACCAGTAACACAAAGAACTGTAACCAGAACTATTCCTGTTAGATTTAATGAGTTAAACAGCATTTTTTTCTCCTGAGCTATTTATGTCTAATTTAACCGCAAGCTCTGTTGGATATAATCAAGCCTCGCTGCTGGTATCGATCACATCCGGCTCTCAGGACGCCGCAAGGTCTTACCCACGTCGATACTGTAAGCCTGAAGATAGAGGAGCTGTGAGGTAAAGTCACAAACTGTGAGAAATCTTTCACAAAACCATTTCTTAAGGGTCACCCGTCTCTCCGGCTGTAATCTCAGCGATTCATAATGCATATCTTAGCTTCCACTCAGAGCTGCAGCCTCCCGTGTGACGGCGGTGAGGAGGAGAAAGCACGTCATCCAGTCAGATAAGTTGCTTTCCTGTTAGTGATCAGGAGCTGCCACTAGTCGCTCACCCCTGGCCCATTACTCAGCCCTCCATCAGTCCTGGCAGAGACAGCCAACCATGACAGGTGAGATAGAGCCCCACCGGCCATCACTGCGAGGCGACTTATTAAAAATAATGACTGTGTGAAGTGATTGATGAGAGCGGGGTGACAGCTCGTAGTCCATAGCTATATTTGCACGCCACGGCATACTGATATGATTGACACATCGCGGTGGGGGTTGAAAGGGAACATGTCATTTTAATATTTAAAACTTTCCTCTCTCGCACGAGGAAAATGTGATTGAAAGGAAAGAGAGTGGTGCGATTTGTGAGGATTCCTGAAATGTGACACGATTATTATTCAGCGAGTACAAGATGTTTGACCCGGAGTAACTTTTCTTTATTTGATGTCTCTCTGTAGCGCCGGCTGAACCTGAAGACCCCAAGGATTACACATTATAATAAAATAGATTAATGTAGAGCTGCAGAGTTTAAATATAAGCATTATAATTCACTTGTGGTTGAGAAACACTGCCTTTTGAGGTTTTTACAGCCAAACGCTGAACTGGGATAAAAAACTGTCACCTTTTTAGCTGCGATTTTCAAGCAGAAACTGGCAAACAGCTTTGAAGATAGTTTGATATTTTGCGAAGTAGCAGCGTGTTCACTACTTACCAAGCATTAAAGGGAAGGAGTGAAACCAAATTGGCTTTAAACATGGCTGAGAAAATGATAGAGACTCCAATTTGCAGAAGATGGAAACAAGTAAACAAGCTGAGTACGTCCCAAAATGTCCTCAAATGACACATTTTTCTTTTAACAACATGATATCACCTCACATTTTATGTGAAGGTTTCCCAAACTCACAGTGATTGTGTAAAAAATACCAGCAGTGAAATAAAATGTTTTTGTTTAACATGTTTAAACTGACTGTTTAAAACTCAGTTCAGCTCAAGAGAAACAGTCTATTATGTCAGAGTTTTCTCATAACGTCTCTTAAAACATGACTCTAAGATAAATAACTTATGGTGGATTTGGTGACCATAATGTAGGTTAGGGGTCCCTGAGAGGGCCAACATTAAAATCAAACCAAGAGCCGCAGGCCAAATGCAGTAATATAAGAAATGCAAATACTTAAGAAATGTTTTATTTTTTATGATTAAGCTAGCAGCCAGTGTGGTTGTCCACATTCTTTTTGTTTGTTTGTTTGTTTCAGCCCATGGGCATGGATAAAATTCAATGTATGCTTGGGCAGCAAAGGCTCATGGGACTTTTCATTCTTTAAAATTTGAGTATATGGGCTCTTATACGGTGTGCAGATAGACCCTGTGTCTAGATATGGCTCCTCACTCCATTTCTAACACTGAACCAGCCACAGGTTGAGTGATATGTAACAGTTTTCCAGACAATGTTGGTCAGTCCAACCATGGGCAATATATTCCTGCAATAAGGGAGGGCTATTCAACTAAACTGCTCCGGGGGCCACAGTTACTGCAGGCCAGCAGCACAGGGGCCGAACATCCAACAATTGAAGTAATTATTTAAATAAACCAATCATTATAAAGATCTGTTACCTTTCAAATAGTTTATTTTGCTGCATTTAATCAATTTAATCTATGTAATAAAAGTAGTGATAATTAAACCATATCAAAAACAAAAAAAATGCATTATTTAACACAAATATGATTTTGACATCTCTGACTTGCCACATTTTTAAACCAATTTTATTTTCACTTTCATAATTTTATCTTCATCTCCTTTTAGTTTTGATTATCTTGGGTTTTCATAGAAATTATTTTTACCAGCTTTTAGCCAAGTTTCTGATGTTTCTGTAGATACCACACATTTATGTCCAACTAAAAGATAATTAAAGTAGAAAACCGTAGAAAATTAGTAGAAAAACTGTAAAGTTTAACACCTCATTTCAAGTTTAAATATGACCGGAACTCATCATAAAAAGAGTTGGTTATGCACTCTAAAAATGAAGTGATTAATTTACTTAATCAAGTAATGTCAACAGGTTTACTAAACCGAGTTGAGTAAAAAGTAAAAAAAGGAAAGCAATGTACTCAACTTGGTTTAGTGGAACCAGTTTGGTTAAGTAAATTCAACATAACTCTTAGAGTGTGTAAAAGTATTTTTACTTTCCTGATTACTGTGAGCAGTTTTTTTTACCCCAGTACCTATCAGTTAAATTAATTTTTACCTTAACCTTTCTGTTAAGGTATTTTTACTTATTTCTTTGAACTGCTTTTATATACACCTCTGCAGACCAGTAAATTGAGAGCTTTACCTTTCGACTCAGCTCTTTCTTCACTACGACTGACCGAAGCAACGCCCTCATTACTGAGGGTGAGACCATCCATTGTGAAACCATAGACCTGCTTGAGGCAAAGAGGCATTTTACTTTCCCCGGATGCTTTGACCGTATAATTTAAATTCAGCAACTGCAAAAATTGTACAACCTGTTTTTAGCCTGTTTTCCGATGGGATCAGTGTATCTGCAAGCAGTCGAATTATTTAGCTTTTTCTTTTTTCATGAATGTCCTTGCGTGTCATTGGGCCTCGCTGCTATACATAGAGATGTTAAATTTAGGTATAACAAAGTGCTGCTGCTCACTAAAGTAACTTGTGTTCATGACATTGTTGGGACGAAACGTCTGACCTTCCAGTTGTTTCCATCAGATCTAAAAGACGAAGAGTTATACAGGTTTTGTCTTTTTTTATAAAGCCGCCTGCTTTCCTTTTTCTCCACCAACCACAGCATGACTCCAGCTCCTCGCAGATTTCTATCACTCATCTGGTGTCATTTTTGTGAAAGGGGAAGCGTAGCCCCATCTTCCCCTGAATGAAGAACTCTTCCTTTAAGGCCCCATTGGAGCAGATAGAATGGCCTTTTGCATATTTGTGAGCCATGTGTCCGTGTATATGATGATGGATTACACTGCAGCACTCTGTCAGATCCTGTCTGTCCTCGTGTCCTCTGCTTCACTCCTGTTAACTCCTTTCTCTGCCTGTAACCTCCTTATGAGCTTGACAGGAGCTGATAGAAGCTGATCTATGAAAGCTAATTTGGTTTAGAATAGGGATGTCCAAAGTGTGGCCCGGGGGCCATTTGTGGCCCCTGAATTGATTTTGTGTGGCTCCTGACTTCAGTTCAAGAATTATACTAATTTGTTTACAAATTTGTCCCCCTGGCACAGGTGTTTGATGTAGATGGAGACTTTCTTATTAGGGTAAATTTTTCACAGACAAAGTAAAATCTTACAATTAAAAATATTGGGAACAATACCAATTATTTGTTTTTAAATAACAGGCTCTTAACTTTTTCCACAACTAGTGACTTCTACTCAAAAGCTGATTTTGCTGCACTTCAATCTGCTTTTAATTAATTTTTAAAATTTGAATACAGCAAGCATTTTCAACAAAAGAGTGACCTAAATCCAACTTTTTTGATCAAAAAGTCTCTAGGAGGCAGAAAAGTTGAATTTAGTCTCTGCATAGATACCTGTAATAGAAGTAATACTTTTAGGTTTATTCCAGTAATTCATGACATACATTAATGACCTAGGTTTTCATGACATGCTGTTTATACATAGATAGCAGGATTAAAGTCAGAACAAGATCTGCTAACAACAATCATT
>JARVGW010000194.1:18436353-18447808 GCA_031762495.1 Anablepsoides rubrolineatus
TTTTAATGTGGGGGTTAAAAGACATATCCTGATCAAAAATAACACCAAGGTTCTTTACATTAGAACTGGAGGCCAGAGCCTTGCAACCTTCAAATTTATATAATAAAATCTATGCATTAAAATACTGTACATACAAGTTTATAAATGATACAATAAAAAACAAACATTTTCCTCTCTACATATTCATAAACAGCCTTACAACCTCCAAATTTACATAATAATCCGTACACACTCTCAGTACCTCTCCATCCTCACGCCTTCAGCTAACATACTACAAACTGTAGCTATAACACAAACTAACACAGACTTTCTCATCCATTAAATCTGAGGACTAAAACTAGTCAGAAACAAGAAAAGTCAGACAGAAATTAGATTTTTGTGGAAGAATTGATCCAAAGTTTGTTTTTAATTTTACCCGGTTTCTTCCTGACCTCCATGCTTCTCGTTTACATCTCTGTCATCGCTTCTTCACTTTGTAATAAACTTTAACCTCTACATAAATCTGTCATAATTTATCTCATTTAAAAATCTACAAGCACACATGTAGGCTTAACTCGGGTCTTAACTTTCCCTTCTGTTTTATGTTTCCAGCTAATGACTTCTCCATCTTCTCACACTGCAGCTTCCATTCGATGTAAAAACAGGCGAGTGAAGAATAATAAGCATTAGAGCACATAATAACATCTTGAACTGCCTCTGCACTTCTTTAAAATCTTGTGTCAGTGCGAGGTTAAAAACACTCCAACAGTTGGCAGAACTGAGCAGAATGGATGTTTGTTGAACAAAAGGTTAAAACCTCTCAATCTTTTTATTTCCTGAGTGTGATGTTCCTGTGGGTGACAGATGGTGGTGACTTGTTTTTGCTGCTGTTTACAGAATATTTCACTTCATTTCAGAGTCTGGATGTAATTATTTGTCTTTAGGCTGTAAATAAAACTCAACAACAAAACTTTAAGAATATTTCTTCTTATCTACGAGACTGTTTTATTAGTCATCTTTAAGGGATGTTTTCTGTCTTCTGAAAGTCACTGTTTGTGGTTAAACTTTAAAGCTTTTTCATTTTAATTACCTGTTTCGGGTAATTCTTCTACTACAGCACGTCTGTTCCTCAACTCAAAGAGAAATACCAAATGTATCAAAATTAAAATTTGATCATCGTGGTGATACGAGTTAAACCGTTTCTGTTTTTCCGTGACTTCAGGGTGAGGAAATATTAGAGGAAAAACAAGCTGAAGGGTTAAATGAATTATGTCAGAATGGCTGATGTAAGTGAGCGCTCATTAATTAAAGACTTACGATGATAAGGCTTTCACTTTTAAATTAAATTTTGCTTCAACACGACAACGGCCGAACCTGTGTTTTTTTTATTCCCTGACTTGTCAGACGCCCAAAGAAAACTCTAAATATGAAGCTCTTATGAAGGCAAACAGTGAGGGAAGTAGAGGAGCTGTTCCTGCTGCAGGGTGACTCATGTATGCAAACATGCACCCCTATTTCCATCCGTCTTATGTCCCTCTCATGCACAAGAATATTTTCAAATGTGGAGGCAAAATGGAGATAAACAGCTCAGATTGCTGCTGTTGTTCATTTAATCCACCGTTAAATAATTTTAAGCTAAACGACTGTGATTATATTCATGTATCACATGTAACTGCAGCTCAATGGAGTTATCTTTAAAGAAAATGAAACAAAAATCATTATGTGTGACTGTCTTGATAAAGATAAATGAACCGACCGGAGCACGGCAGCCTTTTAAAAACACATTTATCAGAAGCATCTGTGTGCACAAGTTATTTCTGCGTGCACACGGATCGTTCATCGTCCTGCTCTGAGGACCAGTGTCTTCTCATTTTTATATCCAAGTCTAATTATTTGCAGTCCTAAAGTTCTGTATGGGTTTTTGCAATCTGTGTCTGCAGACTTGGTGTTATTTTAGCTGATTATACATCAAAACGTTCAGCTCATTCAGGAGATGGGTGCTGTGGCTATTGTTTTTTTTGTTTTCCCTATAAACATACACAGATTTTTAAATTTCCTTTAAAGAAATTGTTCATTTGACAATTTGATTTAGCATACTAAAACATAGTTACACAATGTCACAAACACATTTTCATTATTTTCTCACTTTCTAAGTGTTAAAATACTAGTTTAAAAATAATTCCACCAACATTGTAATGCAGTATTTAGCTCACTGTTCTATATGTAATATATGTAAATATTGAATCCTAAATATAAATTTAAAAATGAAATCTTAAATGCTGCAGTTAAATGTTAAAGTTCACATTTAAGTATTTTAGAACGGAACACATCTTTTGCTGTTGATGCTTGGCTTTTATTATGATGTTGTCATCCTGCAACAAAAACAACCGCTAATGCTGCTAGCAATGCTAACGCTGCTAGCAATGCTAACGCTGCAAACGCTTCCCTACAAAACATCCTGCTTGCAGTTGTGTCTGAGCTGCACTTCAATCTGCCGGACCACAGGGACCATCCAGATTGTTTTCAGTGAACACATTTTGAATTCAAATTTCAAATTCCATCTTCAGCAGTGTTGGTAGCGTTAGCAGCATCAGAGGCTGCTTTTGTCGCAGGATGATGACATCACAACAAAAACTGCGCATTAAGGTCAAGGGCTGTGTTCCATTCTGAAATAATTAAATGTAAACTTATACATTTTGCTGCAACATTTAAAATAAACTTTTACATTTAGATTTACACATTTAAATTTGGAATTTATTTATTTATATTTACATATATTAACATTTAAATATAACATTTAGTAAAAATTTGCAAAATGCAATAATAGTGAGCTAAATAACAATAAAAGGTTAGTGGAAAAATTTTGACTAAGACTTTTTGCTCAAAGTGAAATATACTTTATTTTTTATGTTCCTATGCTCTTTTAACTTTTAGCTGGTGTTCAGCTTTTGTTAGCTTTAACAGCTTAGGTTTGTTCAGTCTTCACACTGAACTCTAGTTTAAATAAATAGATTTTTTGTGAGATTATCATCATTATATCTCATCTCAGTGAAAACTTGTAAATCCTAAAAGTGAAAAAATATTAAATATTAACTTGAATTTTTAAAGGAGGCATGTTAAACACATTTTGTAAACTTCAGCTTCTAAATTGTCTCTTTACTCGTTTTGTTCTCTTCTTTCCCAGAACAAATTGGATTTTCTGTCTTTAAACGCATCTTTGCTTTCTGTCCGATACAATCTCAAGTCAAAGCAAGAGACAGGCACAGCATTTAATCTATTGATTGGTGTTCTTGGAAATTCTTTTTTTTTTTAGCCTTCATACGGAGACAAAACCATCAAGAGGCTGAGCTCCACTTGTTACAAACAGCAACACCTCTTTGTTTTTAATACTTTTAATGGTTCTCAGGCCGCAGCTGCAGAGTGTTGTAGAACAAAAGCTCCATTTAACTATGAGTGCTCCAACAAGGAGGTAAATAAAAAGAAGTGAAAGTGCATTGTACATAAAATAAGGTTATTAGGTGTAATATGACTTCAAATCATTTAACATTTAATTGATGCATAAAAGGTGCTTCCATTTGAACTAAATGCTTAGAAAGTTATTCTGACAAGTAGTTGTGATGATTACTTAAAAGTTTAGTTTTTCTTTGATCGTGAGTCGTTACTTTAAACATTTCAAGACAAAAACTACTTTTTTTGTCCTTTGTATTCATCTTTTAGCAGAGTTGGTAATAATTAAGTGTATAACAATTAGAGCTGCTAGTTGGTTAAATCTAAACATACTGGAGCATTTTCATCCTACATTCCTTAAATCACTATTTCAATTTACGATAAGTCATTCTTATATTCATGCTCAATCTAAGGATGGAAATGAGAGCATTATTTTCTGTTCTGAGTAAAATCCTGCTAAAATAATTTAATAACTAAACTTTATTTACCCCTATTTGTCCATTAATAAATGGTTAGTTAACATTGAAAACATCATTTAGGATAATTCATGCTTTATAAGTTAGATATTAACATGTTTATTAAAGCTTTACACAGAAAGACTAATTACTTCCAAAATCATCATACTGTTTATTCATGCTTAATAACTCATGAACTAATCATTTATTAATGATTAAGTAATGTTAAATAAGATGTAATTATTAGAAAGTGTCACCATAAAATCTAACTTATATTTCAAGTTAGAGACGCCCCTCTTTCCCAGAGGGGTTCAGTAACAATTTACTACATTCCACTTAAGTTTTTTTTTTTTTTTGAGGATATATAATTTTTCCAATTTATTTTTAAATCATATCTTTTAATTTAATTTCATTACATTCAGAACATAAAAAAATAATTTTACTTCTTTAATTTATAATTTAACACCTCATTACAAATTTAATTATGACCAGAAGTCGTGATGAAAGTATTTTTTAATGTTTTCTAAGAAATTAAGTGTTGAATTTGCTTAAGTTACGTCAACTGGTTTTAATAAACTGAGTTGAGTGAATAACTTTACATTAAACTCAGTTTAGTGGAACTAGTTTGCTTAAATAAATTCTTCATTTCATTTCTTAGCGTGTGTGTAACAGTACTTTTACTTTACTGATTATTGTGAGCAGTTTTATGACTTTTAAGTACTTTTATCAGTGAAATTCATTTTGACCAAAGTCCATTTCTGTTAAGGTATTTTCACTTTTACGTAGTACTTTATATATCACTTTATATACCACTTTATATACCACTTTATATACCACTTTATATACCGCTACTTTCACTGGTTTGGGTTTAAACCATCGAAACGATGACAAGTCAAACCGACATCAGCTGCAGTTCTTAGTGAGTTTCTTGTGTTTTGAATAGCAGCGACATGTGCAGTGATCATGTCTGCGTAATGCTGTCGGACAGATGGTGTGTATACTACATGCACAGATGCTGTAATTGCAGCTGCATATAAATGAATCCCCTCAACACCGAATGAGACATAAAATATGTAAGAGATGTCAGTCAGGACCTGATATTTTTAGGGACAGAATGGACGCTGCATAATGATTAAAATGCTGAAGCACAGAATAGACTGTACCTCCACTGATTAGCTCTCTAACAGTAATATACAGGTAAACGTGTTTAATTATAACAATGTTTCTGTGATTTGTCTCCAAAATATCTCATGAACATCCTTAGTAATCCTTAAATACATATTTACAACCATTTACCTTTTTTCAAGTAGTCCACCAAAGCCTTTAAAAGTAAGAAAAAGACTACAATTCAGTCAGACTTTTGTAGCCGAGAGTCCTTCACGACTCGTGAGTGTTTGACCAAAGATGGCAGGCAACATGTATTTCTTCAGAGGACATTTCATTGACTTAAAATTAGTTTTCTGGAGACTTATTCTCATCTAAACCAGAATCTACCCTTACAATCACCTCCTGATCTCATGGTTTACACATTAGAGACAAGATTTATGAAGAACATGAGTCCGTATAACTGTGCAAACAGATTGATGACACCTAAATATGAGTAGCACTTGCCCACACACCAAACTGTTCAGTAATGTTTTCTCAAAAGCTCAACAAAGCCTGTTTGATCCGTTCATCTGTTCCTTAATATAACAACACGCACGCTGCCGCCACAATCTTCATTCTTCACTGCCGACGTTTGATTGATGAGTGCATCTTAGTGTGTGTGTGTGTGTGTGTGTGTGTGTGTGTGGTGCTGTCGTGAATTTGTATGTGCACCTTGTCAGGTCGTGCTGGGAGACTCCGGTGCCGTGGAGCAGCTCGGAGTGTCGGGCCGATCAGCTGGTGTGGAAAAGCCTTGATTGAATGTCTGCGCTCACCTCTGAATGTGAAGCACTATTGATTTCTACAAGCACTGCTTATTCTTTGGCCATAAATGTGTGCGTGTGCGTGTTCAGGTGCTCTGAATAAAGGATAAAGGTCCTTTCATCTCGCGGATTCAGCACCAAGCTTTTCCCCCTACCTGTGTTTGATGCCACAACAAATGGCTTACTCCTGAGTGTGTGTTTTTTATCACGCAAACCATCTTAAAAGCTCAAAGCTTTAAGATTAAAGTCCTAAAATTTATTGCTAAAAGGTTGTTTCCAGCATGAAAACCAGCATCTGCTTCCTTATTCTCAAAAATAAACTCAAACTGTTGAAAAGTCACGTTTTGGTAAAACTGACTTTATTTTTATCTTTATGTTTTTTGTCTTCCTTGCAGAGGACACGGCGTTCGAGGCAGGTGTGCGGGTGCAGATCCACAGCCAGGCGGAGCCTCCGTTTGTCCATGAGCTGGGCTTCGGCGTGGCCCCTGGCTTCCAGACCTTTGTGGCCACTCAGGAGCAGAGGGTAAGACGTTCAGTGATACTCATCAGTGTTTTCCACACACTCCACTTATCCCTCGGAGATGATGTGATAAATAACCTGCCACGCCCGGCGTGATGAGATTCTCTGTATCCATGTGTGCGTGTGAGTGGGTAGTCTCCAGACTCCCGAGGTGGCTGGTGTGGTCCCTCGGTGATTGTTGACAGACGAATGATGAACTTGTCCCTCCGGTTACCAGCTTTGACCTTTCTGGTAGAGAGGCTCTCCACACAATCTGAGCTCTACTCAATCATGCTGAACCTTTGTTCCATCAAACAGGGCTGCGGGGCTCACAGGTAGATAATGGAGATTTTTCACTTTTCTTTCTTTTTTTTTTATAAGTCGAGTTGAACAAGCTCCACTCGTGTTGTTTCTGCCAAGTCTCCATTGTGTCCAGTCTGAGCCTCGTGGAACCATCGAGATTATTTGTTTTGTCTCTTGGTTCAGTGTTTGTGTTTCCATCTCCCTCCTTGTTCCTTTGTTTTCTTTGCCTTTCTCTTCCTTTGACAATTTCTGGCTGCTGCTTTACATTATGTACTGTAACAAAATAATTAGTTTCTACTGCTCTAAGTGGGTTAAAGAAAGCTGCAAACGTTCGAATTTCAGTTTTTCCTTAGGAGTAAAACAATTGATCTATTGGCCAAGTAATTAGACTGAGTTTTGCCATTTTTCAGATAACCTGATCTTATCAAGCTGATTAAAAAGCAGGCATATTTGTGGGCAGCACTTGATACTCTGCCCTGCTGCTAATTGCCTCTTTTTTTACACGACAGAGGCATCTATTTTCTGTACAACACAGGCAAACCCAGAATATTGCATGACACAAAGCTCTCCAGATAAGAAGCAAAACATCTTCTACAGAATAGAAATCCAGTTGTTTTGTTTTTTATAAACCGTTGGAGGGGAGTCAGACTCCTCCAGGGCTGCCACCGATCTGTTTCTAACTTTTATGGACAGAAATTCTCGGTGCAGCCAGGGGGGGGGGAGAGGGAGTCTGGTTCAGTGACCTCAGGATTCCACTGTTTGCAGATGATGTAGTCCTGTTGGAGTCATCACGACGTGATCTTTGGTTCTCACTGAGGATTGTGTGGACAGTCTACGTTCCTACCCTCACCTATGGCCACAAACCTTGGTTAGTGACCGAAAGAATAAAACTGCAGATACAGGCAGTCAAAATGTAGTAGCAGTATTAGTAGTGGTTTTTATTATGAATTTGTCATATACCACAAAAGTTGCCCAACCCACATGGGCTTATAAGACACATTCAAAGGTGCAGACAGAGACCAACCAACCTTCTTTAAACATAAGATACCAAGCTTTTAAAACAAACTAAGCTAACTGAAACGCAAAATACTTAAAAAAAATAAATACTGCACTTTAACTTCATCAGTCATGTAAAAGAAATCTGGATAAACATCAAGAACTTTACCAAACAATTCATTTCTAGAAATCATATACAAAGACAATAAAACTAAAAAATGCATTTAATTTTTAATTGCGTTTGAATCACATAGAGAACATTTTCGATCCTCTGGAACTGAGTGAAATCATCCAGTTTCTAATGCTAGAGGCAAAGTAAGCTGTGCACACACAGACCTCTGTTTAGTTAAATTACATGTCACATAAGGCTCAGGTCCACAAACATCCTTTATTAGGATATGAGTTTGTAATTTTCAGCCCATTTACACTTACAAACTTCAAGATAAAACAGTTAAATTTGTTCAATATTAAATCTCAATTTATTTCAATAAATGTTCTGGAAATCAGCCTCCTCAAATAGTTTGTCGAGCCCAAATACATCTATTGGAAAAAATGAGTTTTCTCCACAGGGTAACCGCTCCTCCACATCCTGAGGAGATGGTTCATCTGGTAAAGATGCCTCCTGAACTCCTCCCTCGAGGTGCTTCAGGCATGTCCGACTGGGAGGAGACCCCTGGGAAGACCCAGGACATGATGGAGAGACTATTGCCCCTTTTCCACTAGTGCCACTTAGTGTAGTGTCGGTACGGTCAGTGTCAGTATGGTCAGTGTCGGTACGGTCAGTGTCTGTACGGTCAGTGTCAGTACGGTCACTGTCAGTACGGTCAGTGTCGGTACGGTCAGTGTCAGTACGGTCAGTGTCGGTACGGTCAGTGTCGGTACGGTCAGTGTCGGTACGGTCAGTGTCGGTACGGTCAGTGTTGGTACGGTCAGTGTCAGTACGGTCAGTGTCGGTACGGTCAGTGTCAGTACGGTCAGTGTTGGTACGGTCAGTGTCAGTACGGTCAGTGTCGGTACGGTCAGTGTCGGTACGGTCAGTGTCGGTACGGTCAGTGTCTGTACGGACAGTGTCGGTACGGTCAGTTTGGGTGCTTTTCCTTCAGCGTTCCAGTCCGGTTCCAGTGGGTGTGTTTTGGGCAGTTGGTGGAGGTGGTTTTTGGGTTTTACAAAAAAGAGTTAATGCGCAAAATAAGACATGGAAACATATTTGCAGAATAAGTGTAGAAATTTAAAAAATTTGCTAAAAAGTTGGATGGAAACACGACTAATGTCGCTGCTACAAAAAAAAAATGGCGCCTCGAGTTGTTGTTGTAAAGGCAGCTCAGACCCAACCAGTGACTTCACCCCTAACCAATCAGTGTTCTAAAGTCGCATTTTGGTCTCGACTGGGACCGCTTGGACCCACAACGAAGTAGGTACCAAAAACAGGGCTGGTTCCATGAATCTGGCCTAATGGAAATGGCTTGGAACCGTACAGAACCGTACCGACACCACACGCAGTGGCACTGGTGGTAAAAGAGCATATGTCTCTTCTGACTCAGAATAAGCAGAAGATAATGAATGGATGGATGGATAAACCTTTTTTATTTACATGTTGGAGAAAACAAACGTAGCTCCAGCTGATTGATGCACTTTGAGGAAAAACATCCTGCTGTGATTCTTCACCTGTCTTTTCCTCCACAGAGCCGCTGAGGGCAAATACATCCAAAACAAATCAAGACCATAATGATTGGTTGAATGTTCTAAACTGTCTTGTGAAGCATATTGGGGCCAAAATTTGTGATTAATGGATCTCCCTGACAGATACCAGTCTGTCCGCCTGAGAAAACGAGTTTAACAAAGAGTTTAAATTAACAAAATTTGCGCTAATAGCATTAGGCGTACATCAAAGCAGCTTTAATCAAGCGAGCCTCGGGCACAAAATGCACGGCCCACTAAAAAGAATGAATGAGTCCCCACACAGTAATTTTATATTTAAGCTCTCCAAATTCAGAACTGCCAGGCTGTGGGCTTTTAAATGCAACTAAAAGGGCATACTGTTCTGTTAGATGAGAAAGTCATTCTGTTCGTAGACAAAAAATAGTCGTTATTATTCCATGAAGACTCCTAATTCAGGCTCACTTTTTCTTTTCTTTTTTAGTGCTGCAGCTTCGCGCTCTGTTTGGAAAATACAATAACACATGAATGGGGAGTTTTGTTCAGATTTGTTGTTCACCAAATGTCTAGAATTTGCAATTCAGCTCACAGAGCCGGCACTAATGGGATGACCTGCTATCAACTTTTTAACAACATCCCTGGTTGGCAAAGTTATACGGCCTAATTAAAGTATTGCTATAGTATAACAGGGAAATGGAGCATTGATTAATACCACACTGAGTGAGCCACAAGCTTCTGCTTTTATTAGATAGACCATAATCAGGTCAGCGGGCCCCAACGCACTAAAAAGTGATATTGAGCTCCTCGGATTATCTGATTACAGAGAAATAATCAGATCCTGGATCAGCTACACCTGACTTTAATTAGGCCAGAAGTGAAGATTAGCTGAGATGTGAAGGAGATTGTAAAGGTTGAGGATTGCAGAGCAGCACATTTTTTTAAAGTCTGACATAATTAATAGCTCCTGAATGTCAGAATACGGCTTCTATTGGCTGCCGGCGTGGAGACGGGCGTGTGTAATTATTACAGGAAACTATAGCTGCACACAGATGGCTACAGGCTTGTGGACACTGGAACATCCAGCTGGCTAGATTGCCTTTTGGATTGAGTTAAAATTTATTATCCTGCTGTAATTATTTGTAAAAATGATTGTATCTGTCGAGCTGCAACCTGAAAGCAGGGTTATAATGGAGCGGGCTTTAAAAATAAGCCAAATTATTCTGGCAGAATGTTGCTTTTTGATTCACTGCAGAAAAAAACAAAATCAGATCTTTTGGCAGAAGACGGGCTGAAGTGACATTGAAGGAAACTGGGAACGGAGGGTGATGGGTGATGGATACAGAGCCCGGCTGGACCTCGCTGCCTGTGTTGTGGAGCAGATGGGCCTTCGTGCTGCTCAACCTGGTGTTCCTCGTTTGTCATCTGTTGCCCCAGCCTTCAGAGCCACAGGAGCATTTGTACTCGCGCTCCTCGCTGCGTGTTGTGGGTTTTTCTGACTGAGCCTGGCTAACTGTTGGATTGTTTTTTTCCACTGCCAACACTCCGCTGCTATGCAACACTTGGGTTGTAACATGGAGAGACGCTCTCTATGGGTTTATCAAGTACTTTTCTGTTGCTTTTTATGTAAAAAGAAATATTAGTGACTTTTTATTTTTATTTAATTTATAAATCTGAAGAACTGGTCCTGTCATTGCTTTGGATTGTGAACAAATCAAGCAGCAGAATCATCTGTTTTGGTGAAAATCAGATTGAAAAGTCTCTAATTACCACCTGGCACATCCAGTCTGGTCTTATGGTTAAATGTGGAATGAACAGACCAACAGAAATGTCAACATTTGTGTTGATTTTTGTTGTTTCATAAACAGTATAAATCTGTATAGTTGAGACCTGCAACCTCCACTTCTCCATCATTCACTGTTCAAATCAAATCTAATGTATTTGTCACGCACAGTAATACACAGTACGACTTTTTGTGACGGATCTGCACACATGGGCTACAAAAATTCAAGTTTAAATGTAAATAAAACACTAATTGAAAGGCAGAAGATGCAAAATAATAATAAAAAAAGAAAAACACTGATATAATGTGCAACATAAGTGAAACATGAAAAAGATTCATTTGCTGTGTTTATGGTTACATATACACTCACCGGCCACTTTATTAGGTACACCATACTAGTAACGGGTTGGACCCCCTTTTGCCTTCAGAACTG
>JARVGW010000194.1:18516381-18536910 GCA_031762495.1 Anablepsoides rubrolineatus
ATTTGATCACTTTTTTGTGTGGATATTTTAGGGGAAGCTGAGCTTCCCTTGCAGTCTTAGAGCAACCGCCACTGCTATAGATAAAGATGTGAAGACACTAAAACTAAAGAACAAAATTCAGATTACAGGTAAGTAAACACTGTTGTTTTGTCCATGTAAATTTACCTTTAACTTTATTCTAGTCTCAAACTAGGATGAATTTAAATTAGTATGAACATTTTCACAAGAACAGAAATGTGAATTTACGGTTGATGTAATAACTCTGACTGACTGACAAACTGTCGCAATCAGTTTTATTCTTTTTAGAAAAATTTAAAATTGTTACTGCTAAACTGTGATTGGAGTAAATCCATGCAGTATTAGATGGTGTGTGTTTCCTGTTTATTAGCTAGACACATAAATATATATTATTATTTTTCGTTGATGCTCAATGCTAAGTAGCAAAGTTTTTGGGCACACACACCTATCATAGTTCTCTCACTCACACACAGTTAATGGAGTGGAAAACTCAAACAATAACTTATATTCTACAGTATAAAATCATTGGGAAAGCTGTTTTTTACAGTATCACAATGCCTCCGGCAGTAGGAAGTGATGTCATGTATTAAATGGAAATGTACATTTTAACATAAATGGGTGGTGATCATGAAGAAATGTACCTTTGCAGCTGGTGTTGGAGTAAACCATGGAGACGTAGCCTGCTCTGCAGGAGCAAACAGCTTGGCCCTTCGTGTTCGTGCAGCTTGTAGTGGAATCATCACAAGGAAAGGGTTCCACCTTACACAGATCTGTGACTGATAGAGTGACGACACAAACGTGTAAGAAAACAAACCTGTTTGTGTTTACATGTGTGCAGTTGGTGATTACCTGTATACGTAGCATTGCTCAGCAGACCAGGGAAGCTGCTTAAAGCTCTGCTGATGGTCTGACTGACAGACTCCTGAGTGACGGTGGTGTCCTCAAAGATGTTGTTCACAGTTGCCAGCACACTTCCCTGTCTGAAGAATTGGAGAAAAATCTGAGCTTTTGATTTAATAGTTTTAGCGCAGCAGAAAAAGAAAATACTCACTGAAGCTGAACAACATCCGATCGTACGTAACCTTTCTCCCCTTTGAGGACAGTTTTGAGCTGAAAAGCAACAAACATGATTTAATGAGCAAAAACAGGAGCTGTTGAACTCGTTCATGATGCGACAACTTACTGCTGCTGAGATGATGGCTGCTGTTTGCTGAAATATCTTTGAGGACCGGTTCATCATTCCTTCATCAAATGGCAACAAATTGAAATGAAGCATGCCTGGGAAGACTTGTGCTGAAACGACAAACAGAAATGAAGCTAACAATGAACATGTGTCACAGCATGGGCGTGTTTTACGTGACGGTTTTTATTTTCTCACCAGGTACGCAACGTCCATTCATCATGTAGCTGCCAGAGAGGCACTGACAACTGTTGTTGAGGCAGACGCTTTGAACGGGACATGGAACAAAAGGACAAACTGCAACAATAAAAAACAAACAAACTTATTTAGTGTTTCCAATATGATCACACTAAAACAACAAAGCTGAATAACGAGCAAGAATCGTTCACGCTGCTTCCCCACGCCATTAAAACAAACATATTAAATATAATATCAGCTGATATGAAATATTCAAGGATATTTTTACAATTTTGCACATTAATAAACAAACAGCTTGCAAACGATGGAACAAAAACTTAAAATGAAATAAAAAAATTACCAAATAGTTAACTTGTGTTAACTGTATGTTATCTATGTAAACACATTTGTCAGGGAGATGATAGTTCTCACGTGACGTCACATCTCCAGCCAGTAGAACTCACATTAGAAACGGTATATATGTATATATTAAAGTACTGGGCATGGATTAAAATTTTTAATCGTGATTAAACTCTTTTTTGTTTTTTTACAAACAATCACTTTACTTTGGCTGAATATGTAGGTTTGTATATTGCAATACACTCCATGTGTAACACATTATGTACAGTTTTTTCTTTTTATCTTCTTATTTATTTTATTTATTTATGTTTTGCTGACAACTGTGACATTAGTATCTATGTTTCATTCATCTGTAGTACTCATTTGTGATGAAAAACAAAAAAAAGAAATTCTTGAATTCTTGATTTAACCTCATTATTCTGCACAAAATTTAACTGACTCAAAGTTGTTTGGAACATGTTTTAGGTCCTGTTTTATATTTATATTCAGAACAACTCAAAAACAAGGAAATACGAAGGATCTCAAATGGAGGAGTTGAGACCTGAATGTCGACGAGATTGACTTGGACACATCAACCACAAGATCAACCATTGAAAATGTCAAGCGGTATGATAAACCTCCACACTGTAAACACTCGCTCCGTCTGTGTAGACACCTATGGTATGAAATATTGTAATTTTGAGAATTAGTTCAGAAACTAATCCAAAAAAAGTGTTGATAATGGTTTTATTGACATCATAATGGCTCAGTGGTAAAAACCATCACCTCTTAACAACCTCCTGCATTCTACATTTTTCCATTCTCTATCCAATACTGGTCGATCCCGACAGCATCTTTCTCTTGAACATTTGTCGATAGTATCAATATACCTTTGCTTATAATGTTGCTGTTTTAGTGTGTTTGCCAACTTACTTATTATAACCTGTAGTCTGCCAGAGGACCTGAAGGATTCAGTTAATTCAGACCTCGATTCGTGGGAAACGATTCAGTGCAAAGACTCAAATCATTAACTCGAGTTGATCAGAAACCAACCAGCTCAAGGCCAAATTTGGTTCATTTGTTTTTTTATTTAGAGATGCCACTAATGTGCATGCACCATAAATGCTGCCATCTTGATACACAAACATAAAACCTATTTAAATTGAACGATGTCGAAAACAGGCGATATCAAAATAGTTTGGTTCCAGTGGTGCCCGAAGGTACGATCAGAAGACATCTTTGTACACTACTTCACGTACCGCTGGGAGATAATTAACTCACATTTTTCTGACGTTTGCACTTCTAAAACGAGTCATACATTTCTATATTTCCATGAATTTAGCATAAAGCAAGATTAATGAACTGTGTTGACTCTTTAGTTTTGCCTATCAAGATGGCAAAAAATGCAAACTATGCACTAGGTGCCACAAACAAGCAAACACTGTTAGTTGATTGTTGATCCAAAAAGATGCTACAAGATTAGTTAAAAGATTTTTTTTTAGTTTAGAAATAATGTCAGCTGGTATTCACGTACTGTTGGGAGAAAATTAACTCTAAAACGAGTCATGAGTCATACACTTCTATATTTCCATGAAACAAGTATTTTGTCATATTTAATTTGTGAATTCCCCAAAACCAGATGGTACAAACTTATGACCTGACCGGTGATGGGTGGGGCTGTTGTAGAGGTGGTTCCAGTTGTTGGCTGCAGGGTAGTGGTGACACTCGGGGTGGTTCCATGTTCGGTTGTAGACATGGTGGATGTCTGGGTCGGAGTGGCGTGGCTGGGTGTTGCTGTTATTGTATCATTTGTAGTGGTGGTTTTCATAGTGGAGCCGGTCACTATTTCATCAAAAAAAATGAAACACAATCAGTCCAAGAAGACTTTAACACATTATCCAGCTAAGTTCACCAGTGCTAGCACATTAGTTACAATTTAATGCTGCTTAAAGACAAAATTTGATTTATGGCAATAACCAACAAACTAAAAAGGGTTTAGTTTTGTGCGAATATCAAATTTTGTCTTAAACATAAACAAATATGTCTACTTACTGCAACATTTTTAAAGGAATTTAAAAAGGTACAAACCAACCACATAAAAAACATGTTCTCTCACTGAATTTCCTCTCACCTGTATTTTAGATCATATTATTTCAAAGAACACACATCAATGTTCAGCATGAGGTTAGTTTTACCTTTTGGGGTTGAAGGACTAAGGCTGGTGGTAATTCCAGTGGGGTGTGTGATGTTACTGCCTGGGGAGGTGATGGGAGGGAGAGAGCTGGAGGGAGGTGAAGAGGGTGGGAGTCCAGTTGTGAGTGTTGTGTTTGATGTAGGAGTCATCATTGGAGTTGTAGTTAGTTCTGCAGTTACTGAGGTACTGGTGGTTGTCATAAGTGCTGGAGTTGAGTTGTTTGTATCCGGGGTTGTGACGGGTGAATTTGTAGTTGAGGTTGTGACAGGTGCAGATGTAGTAGAGTTTGTGATTGTTGCGTTTGTAGTTGGGGTTGTGATTGTGATTGTTGCATTTGTACCCGTGGTTGTGACGGGTGAATTTGTAGTTGGGGTTGTGACAGGTGCCTTTGTAGTTGGGGTTGTGACAGGTGAATTTGTAGTTGGGGTTGTGACAGGTGAATTTGTAGTCGCAGTTGTGACAGGTGCATTTGTAGTTGAGGTTGCGACAGGTGCATTTGTAGTTGAGGTTGCAACAGGTGCATTTGTAGTCGCAGTTGTGACAGGTGCGTTTGTAGTTGAGGTTGTGACAGGTGAATTTGTAGTCGCAGTTGTGACAGGTGCATTTGTAGTTGAGGTTGTGACAGGTGCATTTGTAGTTGAGGTTGTGACAGGTGAATTTGTAGTCGCAGTTGTGACAGGTGCATTTGTAGTTGAGGTTGTGACAGGTGCATTTGTAGTTGAGGTTGTGACAGGTGAATTTGTAGTCGCAGTTGTGACAGGTGCATTTGTAGTCGCAGTTGTGACAGGTGCATTTGTAGTTGAGGTTGCGACAGGTGCATTTGTAGTCGCAGTTGTGACAGGTGCATTTGTAGTTGAGGTTTCAACAGGTGCATTTGTAGTCGCAGTTGTGACAGGTGCATTTGTAGTTGAGGTTGTGACCGGTGCAGATGTAGTTGAGGTTGTGACGGGTGCGTTTGTAGTTGAGGTTGTGACAGGTGCAGATGTAGTAGGGTTTGTGATTGTTGTGTTTGTAGTTGTGACAAATGAGCTAGTTGTGTGGTTGGCTGGACCAGGTGCAGTGGCTGTATTTGCAGTCTCACTGGAGGTGGGGCTGTTTGTCTCTGGTCTTGCGGAGGACGTTGTTGCGCCCATGGTTGGAGTTAACGGAGAGTTGGTTGGGTTTCCTGTGGTGACAGGGGAAGTGGCTGGACTTGTAGTTGTAGATTCACTTGTAACTACTGGAGTTGTAGCTGTAGAGGTGCTGCTTAAGGTTGTTGGCATTGGAGCCATGGAACTTGTAAAGGAAGTGCTATTGCTCATAGTCCCTTCAGCTGAAACAAAAGTCAAATGAATAGTCAGTATCTACCTTTAACCCTTCACACAAAAACTCAAAAACAAAGTCAACCAGTATGAAGTTTATTACAAAAAAAGGACTAAAGTACTATTTTACTTTACTACTGAAGTATTCACAAACAGATAATTGTATATTCTTTGGTTTATTTCTTGAAAGCAAGTGAAGTTTCTACAAAACCAACAGTTTGTTGAACAGTTTAAGGACTAATGTGTCTGTAACGACTCAACAGTTTCAGCTTTGATCAGAAGGCAGTAAAACTTTGAGCAGAAATGTTGACAGAAGATGTGACTCAGCAGATAAGAACTTCTGTAAATAAGGACTGTTTGCAACATGGGAAAGTGTGAGTAAAAGAGCTGCTAACTTCATTTGACCAGCCTGAAGGAACGAGCAGCTTTGTGTTTGTTTAGATGACTGCAGCTGCTCCTGGTACCATTTAGTCTGCTCTTACTTTTTATTGTGTTTATGGAGGAACGTAAGAAACTACAGGGCAATTTGAGTCAATATTAGTTTCTATCAACTCTTCCTGCACTGAATTATTAATTTAGCCAACTGTTCACTTTGAACAAATCATTTTTACAAAAAGAATCAAGAATAGTATAACAAACGGAGCTGGATGTGATTATAAACACAAAGCTCTGTACAAGTTTATTACTTTGTAACCAAGCATTAGTTGGAGATGTAAACCGCAGAGTCCACAAACCCTGCGACATTTATGATCACAATTTACCGTGCCTATACAGTGCCTATAACAAGTATTCACCCCTTGGATGTTTTTTGCTTTTATTGCTGACAAATCAATTGTGGGGTCAATTTAAATTGGCGTTTTTACATGAAACTTTCAACGAAATCTACAATAAGAAAGAAATGAAATGTCTGCAGATTAAAACCAGTAAATACAAAAAAATGTTTTTTTTTGTAAGGCAGGTGTATTTATTTGGACAACAGTTGATTTATGACAGCAATAAAAGCATACAAGGGGTGAATACTTTTTATTGGCACTGGTCACACACCTTTAAATGTTATGTAACCTGGGAGTGAAAAAAATAACTTAAGTAGGAAAGTTAAAACAGGAAAATAGACAAGTTTGAGGTGATATTTTTTAAGTTTATAAACCAAAGGAGCAGAAATGCCAGCGTTCCTACTGTCAGATACATTCATGTATGGCTTTGAGACGAGCTCCTCTAGATTAGGACCTAAATACATCGAACTCGTCTTACTGGATAACAAGAGAATGAGATTAATGAAAAACCTCTTAGATCAGATCTAGCTGGCCACGCTTTGACGAAGCCATTTTGTCTTATTACAAGGACCTCTCTGTGTCCGCGAACACACAAACGTTATTTATTTCATTGTGATCTTCATGTATGAATACCTGCATTCAGGGAAACAAACAGCAGCTTGTTTTATCAGCTTGAACTAAAAATAAACACATTTTTGGCATATTTTGGATTATTTCCAGAAGCTGAGCATCCACGTAAATTGTGTAGGTAGTATTGTTTTAGGTTTAAGGCCTAACAGAGTTCCTCTTTGTAGGATGTTCAGCCTGAGTAAGGATGCTGATTCTCTGCATCAAAATGGTTAGGATGTCCCCGTGTGTCCGACCAGGACAGATACTCAAACATCATCAAGCATTATAAAAATATTAGTTTACACAATATAATGTTATCTTACACTGAAACTGTGCATCATACAAAAGCTTCCTGGTACAGTGAGGTGTTCTGAAGGGGTGTAAATGACCCACATAACCATAACAGACGGTCATTGTCTCGTCATAAAAACCCGGAGTCTGCATTTGGAAATGAGGATGTGACAGACAAAGAGACGGCAGGGAAGAGTTTGTTTGCAAAGATAAAAACAAACACACACTGTGGTTCTCCTTCCACTGTAATGTACACAGCTGCTTCTCTAATATAAATTTACATGATAAAATATCAGCCACAAATGTAACTTCCACTGAAAGAAAATGTAATGAAAACTGTTGGTAAAAATGTTTGATATCTGTCACTTCACCACAGATTAAATATTCGCTCCAAATTAGTGACTTTTTTGTTGCTTTGACTGTTTAAATGTCTGAGGTCACCCGTGACGATGATGATGACGATGATGATGATGATGTGATTCTGGAAAAGGCTTGGAAAGCTGAAGTTGGTATAACAATGCTGAAACAGTGGAGTAATTAAAAGCACACTCTGCACATCTAACGGAGAGCCCTGGCTTTAAGGATTTAACCTACAGCCGGATAATCTCCTGCAGACACAAAAGGGATGACTGGGTCAGGCCGGGGAACAAGTGGGTCTAAGGTCGGCCTGTGAAAACCCACTCAGGAGGATACAGGTTAAAGGGATGTTGCACAAACCTGTTCATTTCAATACGTTCTGGGTCTTCCTGGGGTCTCCAGTTCATCCAGATCAGAGGAACCACCTCAGCTGACTCCTGTCGATGCAGAGGAGCAGCGGCTCTACTCTGAGCTCCTCACCCTTCTCTAAACATGAGCCCACCCAGTCACCATCCAAACTTCATGACTACAGGGGGGGTTGATCGTAGACGGACCAGCAAATTGAGAGCCTTGCCTTTCGACTCAAATCTTTCTTCACCCCGACCAACCGAAGCAACACCCTCATTACTGAGAATGAGGTTCTGATCTGTTGATCCATCACTCAGAATCAAGATACACAGATACTTCTTCCTCCACCTGAGGCTGAATAAATAATTTACAGAAACACTATACGTCTTTTAGCTAACAAAGGTGTTTCTTTGCTACCTTGTACATTTCAGTTTCACCTCTTTTTTTAAACCAGCAACGGAAACAGATTTGGAATCTGGCTTTAAAGGTCACTTTTACTCACGAGTACAAAACACTCCAGTGAAGTGCCTGATTCACTTCCCCTAACATTAAACTTCCCATCTGTTTTTTTTAAATATATATTTCAGAAATTACTGAAAGAACTTGATTCAAAATCCACTGAGCTGAAATAAAGCTTTATTTTCACGAGCCGACATCATCCTGCTTTTCAGGACACCTCGAACAAAAAGGGGAAGACCAGATTGTACATTTAAAATCATAAATGGTCCTATAAAAGTCACATTTTATAAAGAATTACCATTATAGTTTCACCTTTGATACTGTGAGAAAATCATAAATAATTCACAAAAACACATTAATACTTCTCTGAAAAGTTAGTTTTAGATTCGTTTAAAGTTCTACTAACAAACCAGTAATTTTGACCCGATAATGTTTTTACTTGTATCTATTTATCTGTTTTTACTGTTACCAAAATATCTCATGAATAAAAGTTAGACTTTTAATGCTTTTAATGAAACTTACAGAAATGGAAATATTGAATGGAGCTAACTTGATTCAACAGAACTGAACTGAACAGTTTATATTCAGATTTTTACAATGTTTACAGCATGGATCAATCCTAAAAACAAAATGTTTGTTGTTCCCTTTAATGTGCAACAATGCGATGCTTGAATTCTCCAAACAAACTTTCTTTTTGAGCAAAACAGTTTCTCCAAAACAACTCAAACAACCTGTATGTCCAGTGTAATAGAGGTTTAATTCATTTTCATGAATTGTCATTTCATGACGTGACCCTTCACATGAAAAATCTCACGGATTAAACTGCTAATCTTCCAGTTAAAGAATGAGAGCTTAAGAAACTGAGCTAAAGACCATTTGACCTTTTTTGCAGAGGAGAGAAAAATATCTATGTAGTTTTTATTCTATTTTATGTCTTGGAGGTACACGGACATGAGACAAAAGTAGGTGGGACAGAGGAGACAGCTTAAGAGCTTACTTTTGTGCAAACTTATCGTTTATTCAGAAAACAAATGTTTGGTATAAAAAAAGACGTTTCTCTAACAAGCGGCTCTTGGGGTTGACAAACTTTGCCTCGACTTGGACACTGGCTCCTCCTGCTGCTGACAAGACAGGCCTGAGACAGCTATGATTATTATATTACGATAAACGGCTCCATTTATTGCAGCTGATTACTTCAAAATGATGTTTTTCTCCGTTTTATCGCTAATCAGACAGCCTCAGATTGAAGCAGCATCTCAGACCGGAGGAGAAACGCAAACGACTTCTCTCAAAACGAGCAAACAGATCTTTTACTGTAACTCGGAGGGAACAGATGGCTCCCTGGAGCAGGAGCTCGCTCGCGGGGCCTCTGAACGTATCATATCCAATTAAAGCTCCGCCAGCACATGCTTTCCAATTACAGGACGAGATTTACTGCCCCGAAGCAGGTCTAATCCAACAGGATGCAACAGACATGCAGCAACACGAGAGGAGGAGGGGGACAAACAACAACAGGGACAGAGTCTATGAAAAGTGGACAAAAACACAATACAGAGTGAAATGAGGAAGATAAGCAGACGTGGACAGGGAAGTCTACAGGGCAGCGGAACAAAAATCAGAACTTCACACGAACAAGGAGGAGGAACAATCAGAACCTCAGCTTGATATTTCCTCAGAAATAAGAGTATAGAAACGCCCCCACAAATAAAAAACATCATAACTCTACTGTGTTCCTCATGTAAAGTATCATCTGCTGCCTTAAAGCCAGAGTTTTAAAAACAAAGCATCATCTTATAGCTTTTTAGGCCAAACCTTGTGAATCAACATTATGAGACTCACAGGACGACGAAGGAACATGCATTTGTGGGATGAGCAGAGTATGTGGGTTAAACATATGAAAAAATAGCCAAATTGTCTCTGCAAAACGGCTTATTTTGCTGTTATTGACTCGTTTTGCAGTCAAGAATCTACCAAACCCCAATTTCTTTATGTTTTGTGTGAAGTTTATAAATGAAATGGAAGGTGATCATACCAGAAAAGGTCCTACACACAAATATGGGCAAACACGTGATCTCCTTCAGCTTCGGGTGATAATAACTGACTTTTTCAGCTTCCTCCAGCTGCTTGCTGACTCCACAGAAAGCCTTTCATGCTCTGGTTATGAGCTCATGAGGACTGGCCGACGAAACGCGACACATGTGGAGGAGTCATGATGCAGCAGGAGCATATACAGTCCGCTGTAAGTGACTTTTATTACCGAGGAATTCGCAAAGTGTGGCGCCAGACTCTGCAGAGAAAGAGGTGCAGAACCCTCAGGAGGTCTCTTTACTACTTTTTCACACAACTCGACTCCCTGTTTAACTCCTGACGGGACGGCAGATACTCCTCTGAAACTTAGAGACAAACTTTAAAGTGGCTCAGATTCCAAGAAGAGTGACACGAACTGAAGAGCAACTCAAACGTCTTCAAACAGCTCCTTCAGGCTGTCAAGAGGCCAAAGAGTGAACTTTAAGAGAGAGTGCTCCAGGAGAGATGCAGAGCTTTGAGCAGTGAGTCAGGAAAAAATATTTATAGAATATTTATAGGAAAACTCCTTTAAACATAAACAACTAAAAATAGGCGTTTTTTCTTATTTTTGTCATTAAATATGAACCTAAATATAGTAAAACAGCTGCTTTATTGAGTGAAATCCTATTTAAAAAAGCAAGTTATTATTCAGAGAGTAACTAATATCTGCCTTTTTGGTAATTTTGTGCTATTTATTTGATTTATTAGAATAATTTTCAAGTATCACAGTGAATCTATGCAGTAATCTGTTCATTCTTGACAGTCAGTTCTCAATAAAAGATGATAAACTCTAACACGGGTTTGCAACCTGCGGCTCTGGGGCCACATGTGGCTCTTTGGTCCCTCAGCAGTGGCTCTTTGAAAACGTGGCCAAACATAATATATATATTTTTTTGTGTGTATTTTATACCCACAACAGAAATCAAATTGTATGCAAATATGTGATCAATACTAATACATAATGTAAAACATGCTGTTAAAATTAAGTGATCCAACTTCTTTCTATGATCTTTCTCTCAAATCCATCAGAATTACCTTTAAAGAATTTGAAAACTAGTTCAGTTTTACTAGTTTTTATGAAATTTATCAACTATATACAGTATTTTTCTTTACATTAATCTGGTCGTTTCATTTGTCCTGATGTGTAAAAATACTGAATAATAAAACTCTCAGTATATTTTTTAAGTTTTATAATGTCACCTCCACTGGCCGTAAAGATTCCCGAAAAGGCCCACGGACCACCAGTTGATAATCAGAGTTGTAGCTTGTTTTGTGGCTCTGGACACATTTTATTAGTGAGACAAGTAAAGGATGCAGACCCCTGCTCCAACACGTCAATGTCAATTTATTTTTATATAGCACATAAAAACAACAAGAGTTGACCAAAGTGCTTCAAAATTCAGCCAAATTAATAAAGCAACACAAAAAATAAAAAATAAATAAAACATAGAAAACATTGGCTTTAAAATAATTTTAGAAAGCTCTAATAATTAAATTATAACCTAATGTATAAAATGCAATTGCATTTAGTGTTAAGTGTCAACTAACCTAAGTTAATTTTAAAATATATGTTTAACATTGATTTACTCACACAAACTAATAATAGAAATATGTGTGTTTTAGGATGTAAAAACATCACTTAAATGTCTGTTTTTACCATTTTGAACATAGAAAAAAAAGTTTACACAAAAACTACAATTTATTACAAAAATATTGTTTTGTTACAGATTAAACCACACAGCCTTTTAAATCCAACCTAATAAATAACTTTATGGAGGTTTTTAAAAGCTAACCTGTTAAATAGTTTAGATGTTAGCATAAAACATAGATGGAAAAAAATAATTTTACTCACTTTTGAAGACAAGCCCGATCAGAAACACGAAGTATAGATATTTTGGAAACATCTTTCAGGTGAGTTTGCGGTTAGCTTAACCGTGTGTGGAGCTCCGTGAGCCGCCGCGGGGTGAGTTAACGGTGCGGTAAAGAGTCCGTCTCCTCCGGGCTGCTACAGGTGGCTCAGACCGCGAGCCGCAGCCTCCGACACCGTAAAAAGCTTTAGCGCCTCCGCTGATTGGCTGCTCCTCCTGTCACTCATCCTTACTGTACTGCGAAGGTTCCGCCCCCCCCCCCCACAAAGTGCTGCTGATAAAATAATAAAACAATATAAAAACACATACAATTAAAATAATAATAATAAAACTCTTAAAATAATATTTATAAAAGCGATAAAAATCTGAGGTAAAAGTTCAAGCTTTAAGAGGATTTAAAACCAGGAAGTGGGTTATAATAAAATCAAAGTCTTAGCTCAGCATTTAGTACAATATTGTGCATCTTAATTATTACAAAGTTTTTAAGTGAACGTTTGCTGTTGTAAATAATTTATGGACAAATATGTCTAAATATTAACACTTTTCATTGGCTTGCCACACCAAAGAAAGTCCCTGGCATGATTCAGAATTATTCAATAAATTTCACAATAAAATGACACACAGTGGAAGAATCTTAAGTGCATGTAGCTGAATGCCCAATCCAATATGTTGAAACAATTGAGTGCAACTCAAGGGCAAAGTTTTATTATGATTTTTTTATTTTATGTTTTTTTCCTCCTCTCTTTATCCTGTCCTGGAGGTGCAGGATCAAGCAGCTTTTGTGTCTCAGATTTACTGCAGAAGGTTTATATGAGACCAGTCCTGCTGGAGCGTCATCCAGGAGGTCACCTCGGCTTTAAAATTAATTTGACTTCGTGGCATTTCAGCAAGTATGTGTAGCTAATGCACAAGAATGGGATGTTAAAAGAAAGTCTGGTGTTTCTTTCTCTTATTTTTTTTAAGTGGAGAGTGTTTTCTCTTGATTCTAAGAGTCTTCTCATTAAAAATACAATAAACTCTACTTCCTCTCCTGTTTTTTTCTTATTACCCACCAATAAACTGACTATTTATGTTAAATTAGTTTTGTCCAAATATGAAAAGAACAAAAAAAAATCATCACTGCCAGACCAATCGTGAATTTTCTTCTTTTATACTTTATGCTCTATTTGTCCCATTATATCTCTTTGCTATAAATGGGCAATGGGAACATTTTAAATTAAAGAGATCATTTGGAAGTAGTCGCTCTGAGCAGAGAAGCAAAACAAAAAGGACAATCAGCTGAAAGAATGTCAAAGAACGTTAGTGGTTTAAAAGGTTGTTTTTGCTTAAATGTAGTCAAACTTCCAGAAACTGGAAGAGAATGGTAAGAAAAGATTGAAATGTTTCGTGTTTTTAGTTAGTATGGCTTTGAGTTGGTAGAAACTGAATGGGATGTGTTTACCCTGCAGCACACAACCTGACATGTTTTTATTTTTTATTTAAAGCAAAGAAGTTACAGGTTCCAGGAAAAGCTGGTGTGGATTAGTTTCATAAACCATTAATCCACATAAAAAGTTAAAAATTGACTCATTTTTACACTTTTGGGTCGTTTCTTTTCTAAATTCAGTACCGAAATGAGACGTTTAATGGAACAAAAAGTCCTTGGGCATTTTTAAGCATGATAAATGTGTTTTTCTCAGATTCCAGGAGAAACTATTGTATCAACAATGACATTTCTTAGCGGCTGGCAGGATGAAAAGCAGCACCAAGTATTGAAATATGTTGCAATGTCTGCAATTATTTGCATGAGATAAGGGCGAGGTCAGCGAGGTGTACGCATGCCGATATTTGTTATGTCTTTAATAGAACGGCCATAAAAACTGTCCTGGCAACACATGAAGCATGTGAGGAGCAATACTTCAGATTAATAAACTAATTTGTGAGGAGTGAAGCAGTAATGATGCTGATAACAGCAACTAAGACCCTGTTAAAGAGCAACAAGCGTTTTTTTAATAATCTGTCAGTTTCTGGTGCAAAGGTTAGTGTTGGTATTTTTATGGGATCTTTAAAATACAGCATTGATTCCTGGATCATCATGTATCATTATATCATTGGATATTAAGATTTACCAGCTGAAAAGAAAATAAAAATTGCCAGCTTGCATTCTGAGTTCAATGTGACGAGTCACATTTATCCATTTATAGATCAAAACTTTCATCTAGATTAAAAAGCTGTGCTTCAACTTCAAATGTTTTATTTCCTCTCAGGAGAGTCTTTAAATTCCTTCAACATCATTGGTTTCTTTGAAATCCGCTTTGGAATAAACTACTTATTTTATCTTCTTTTGCTGCCTTTAGCTTTTAGTTTTGTCTTTACATTTAGCTGTGGTCGTGCTGCTTTTTGTATTTAGCTTCTGCTATGCTAATTATGGCTACTATTCTAATTTTAGCTATTTTTAGTTAATATTCTGCTGATTTTAGCTACTCATCTGCCAACTTTATCTAATTCTACCTAATACACTGCTGATTGTAACAATTTTTTCTGATTTTAACTACTGTTCGGCTTATTTTAGCAAATATTATTCTAAATTTAGCCAAAATTCTGCTGATTTTAAAGACTCTTCTGCTTTTTAGCGAATATGCTTATGATTGTAGCAACAGTTCTGCATATTTTAGTGAATATTCAGCTGAATTTTGCTATTATTTTAGCTGCAGTTCTGCTTGTTTTAGCTAGTGTTCTTTCAATTATAGCTATAATTGTACTGATATGCTGCTGATTTTAGCCAATATCTTCATGATTTCAGCTAAAGTTTAGTCTCAGCTTCTCTAAGGAATATAATCTACACAGATGAATTCAAATTAAATAATCTCTTCACAGCTAAAATATTAAATTAGACTCAGAATGTTTTGTTCTGTCAGTCATTTGAAGGAAAGGTCCAAATAATTTCACAGATTGATTCTCAATTCTGCAGAACCAAAAAGAAAGGATTCAAGAAGTTGTGTTTAATCCTCCTGCTGCCTGTGGGTCAAAATAATTTTAACTCAGGGGCAACAGGAGGATTAGCTGTTAATATATAAAATATATAAAATTAACTTCTAATGGGCCAAGATAGGATTAAAGTGAGATTTATGGAGGCTCTCTGCATTAAAGGATGATACAGATGATGGAGTTTATTCCTTTAACTAAACTTGTTATTTTATCTTTTGACAAACCAGTTTGGACAAAAGTGGCATGGCCGTTGGAATAACAAAAAAAATAATTTGCGTTCTTTATTTAACTCATATTTTGACATCATCAAAGCTCACTCCTTTATTTTATTGCCGTTTCTCCCTGTTTGCTATCTCACTGAGCACACAGCTCGATATGTGGCCATTTAGCAGCTCTGAAGATAAGGACATCATTCACGTCAGCCTCTCATCCGCCCTGCCAACAGACCAACAAAAGCCCAGACACCGAACACACAAAGCTCACACCGTGAGGTTTTGCCCCCCGGTTCTGTTTTTAGGGTCCACAATCAGCTCTTTGACACCGTTTTATAAAAGCAGCTAAAAACAAACGGCTTTGTCCCTCCACAATAAAACGTCACCCCTCTCCTGGTTACACCTTGAAGTTTTATTGTGCAGTCAGGAATTTTCCACTCCTGACTTATGAAAACTGACTCATAACGATGTGCAGAATTAAATCAACAGAAACAGGTAAAAGGTTTGTCATGATAAAACTGAAGCAAGTGGTCATTTATTAACAGCTTGTGGTTGGGAGGGTTTTTGGATGTGGAAAGACGATAAAGATTATAAAACTCTGAAAATGTTTAGGTTTTATTCTATGGTGATGGAAAATAAACACACTTCCCTTTTCTTTTCTGAGGAAGTGTTTTAATTCCCTAAACTGAAGCACAAAATATGTCAAATCACTGAGGTGTGACGAAGTTACAGGTAAATAACTGACTGCACGTTAATGGAAAAACAAAAAAATGTGGGAATTTCCCTTTAAATTATTAAACAATTCTGTGATAAATGATTCAGAAAAGCAGGTTTTGAATGTTGGGTTAATGTTAAAAGAGAAAGTATTTGCTAAACAAATTAAGTTTATCGTCTCTAAGACACACACTGAGCTAAAAATACACCCGTTATTTACATTTTTACATTCAACACAGGGGAAAACTGTTTGAACGAACTTTGTGTTTTGCTTTGAGGCACAGTGTTTATGGAGTGTTAAAGGATTTACTGAAACATTCAGCTAAACACGATTTTAAAAGACAAAACCTTCACTTTGTCACGTATTTGATTTGACAGATTTCATCTGGTTTTGCCTTTTTTGTCAAACTTAAACATTTCAGATCAGCAGACATATATTATTAGACAGAAATACACTGCTTAAGACAAATTTTAGCTTTTAAATAATGGATTGGTTCATTAAGGGGGGGAGGGGGGGAACTGTCCAAACCAACCTTAACCTCTTGTTAAATTATAAATTAACTGACTTTGCCACCCACACCCATATCTGATCACTGCCAGGCCTGTCAAATCAATAAATTATTTAAATAGATCCATTATTTACAGAAAAAACAAATTCCCAGGAGTGGCTGGCCAACAAAGATTACCTCACGAGTGCATCGACGTATTTGGGTGATCCTAAAAGAACCCAGAAAGTCTACAGCGTTAACTTCATTACGTTTATGATTCAAGAATAAGAAAGACAAAAATGGCCTCCATGAGAAAAATCCAGGACTGAAACTACAGCTGAGCAAAATGATCTCAGATACTTCTATGAACTGATGAGAAAAGTGGAGCTTTTCTCATCAGTTAAAAGGAGTTAAAAGGAACATTCACTGCAGCAGTCAAACACGGAGGTGACAGTGTGATGGTCTGGGGTTGCTTTAGGGGAGTAAGAAACTATAGATACACTGAAATATCTATTTTGTTTCCTGATGCTGTTTCAGTTCTCAAAAGCACTGGATCAATTTTTAATTACGGCCTAATAGATGGGTTTGCAGGAAGAAATTTGAAATACAAGTTCTCAAATCAACTAAATATAATCAGCTTGTAACACAAAGTGTGCTCATATATTTGTATATTTTTATCACCAGATTCTTGCCAATAAACAGTCATTTATTTATAAAAAAATATGTTGTATTTAATCAGATTATCTTACAGTGGTAGTGGTACATGTGAGCTAACGTGGGATGAGAAAAAAAACAAATATGAATTTGAACATTTTGGATCTATGTCTGCTGGTATTATTTGTTAGATGGGAATTCTCACAGCACTGTATATTATAGGTTTTCTTTTTAACTCAAACATAATTTAGTAATATCTGCTAGGGAAATGTTGATTTTTAGGTTTAAAATACCACTTTTGATATGATTTGTTATATGTAATACTCTGGGCATGCAGATGGTGTTTAACAGTTTGATTTAAATGTTACCATTATTGTATAATTTTTTCAATTAAGTGTTATATTTGATGTGAACAAATATTTTTTGGTCTACCGTAATAGTTTATTTTATGAATCTTTGTGTTTTGTTAATACTTTTATCAATTAGATTTAATCTCAAGTTTTTCAATCCGGTAAAATAAAGGATTAACAACAACTTTTAGAGGAACATCATCGCCATCTAGTGACAGAAACATCTCAAATAACTGATGGAGCCAAAGCACTTCATGGTAACAGCAGTTTTTATTATTTTGTCCTCATTCAGTCACTTTTTTTTCCATTAATTGAACAGATTAAAAACGTGTCAAATGAGGCTGAAAGAACAGAAATAAGAAAATTTGGCGTCGACACCAAAGCTGTGATGAAAAATGATCAAATAATTTGTACAGGTTTGATGTAGTGTTTGGTGAATTCTTTTTTTTTCTTTTTGTTAACAGCAAAAAAAAATACAGTGATTGCTTTGAACTGAAGGGACTAAACACTGACCGGCATGAGACACATAGACCCTGGTGACGGGTCACACAAATGTCATACAAAAACAAAAAAGTTAAATATAATTGTACAGAAACATCGTAACACACACAGCATTTCTGCTACATACAAACCTTCACACCGTTGTCCCTGGTTTTCTGAGATGAGGTATTCGTAAGGCTAATTACTGTTTTGCTCTTAAACGTGGCGACGTGTTCGATATATGACAACGTTGCGTTTTCTCTGCCATGTTTAAGGGCTGCTCAAACAGCAGCAGACCTTCGGGGCACAAAGAGGTTCATTCAGAGAGCAGCAGAGTGACATCATTTCCAGCACTCGAGTTCGAACGTTATTGTGGAAGACAGCGCAATTATTGTCGTCCTTATGGAAAAAAGCAGACTTTTTTTTTTAATTCAGCATGAAAGTTGCATCTAACTAGACAAAGTCTTGCACCTGTTCTTCATTCGAAGAGGCACCCAGCTTCTAAAAAGGGACAAAAATGCTTAAATAGGTACTAACTTCTGCCCGGGCCACTTCTTAAACATTTAAGTGTTTTTGACCTCAAAGTCAATACGACGTAAGTTCTCTAAGGCGAGCATCAAGGCAACTAAAACTAGGAGGTTTCAACTACATTTACATTATCCTGATTAAATATTACTTTATTTTAAAAAGCCTCTAAACCTCTAAAAGATAGAAAGCTTTTCACAAACGCTTGCATTCCTTCATCCTAAATAAACCGTTTCCCTCCCACCCCTCCAAGAAAAAAAAACAAAAAGGCGTTCCCACCCCACAGAGTTGATCAGAAAAACGTCCGTTTATTCCTCGTGTTTGAGCTCGATCCGACTGACGACTTTAAACAGCGCGAGCAGCTCAAAGTCTGACACTTTTAGATAAATAAGAGAAAGAAAACGAGAAGGCCATTCTACTGCTGTCCAACAGCAACATCTATAGGCTGAAGAACAACATCATGTCTGTTCTTTAAAAAACACAACTAAGACAACGTTCAGAGCGTTCTCCTCTTGGTTTCAAATTAGGGATGCACCGATACCACGTGTGTGTGTGTGTGTGTGTGTACTCGCACTGAAAAAATAAAATGTTCAGACTGAGCAGAAGAATGGGAATAGACGGATCTGAGCCTGAGCTTCCTGACATTCTCATCACTCAGTCTCTGATGAGGAAAGCCAAGACAACAAGAACTGTGTTAGCCTTCAACACACAAAACTGAACAGACAAGAGAAAAAGGGAGTGATTATGGGCAAAATTAACTTTTATTAGTTTTCTAGAAGTCACTGATGAGCCGGAAAAGCTGCTTTAATGAGTAGATTCTGCTGTAATCAAGGAAGACGCTAAGCTAACACTAGGCTAACGCTTTAAACAGAGGCTGTGTCCAAATTCAAAGGCTCCTCCAGCTGAAGCCCACAAATGTGTGTCCCCCTCAGAAAGATGCATTGTGGGCCAACTCTTGTACTGGTACATAAAGCAACAGACAGGAATATGGTTTTAAATTAAAATCTGGCAAAAAGCGGCTGTGTTGTTAGGCTTTTATTTGCGTAATCGTGTTTTAATATTGTCAGAAATTCTTATTGATAACCCCTTTTCCTTCAGCTTTTGACTCAAATTTGACTAGTCTGATCGATTGACAGATGTATGCCCTGGCACCTGACTTTTTTATTAATGTTTGTTTGTTTTTTATGTCATGTTCATGCTTGTGTGGATTGAAGTTGAGAATTTTACTTGTACTTAGGTACTATATTTATTTTATTTCTTTTTTGGTACATTTTTTTCTGTCTCCTACCACAATATGGTTACTTTGATTTAATCCATTTTTTGTATGTGTGTATGTTTGTTTACTTGGGATTGTTCTAGCCCAATAATATTTGTTTATTAGTGGTATGCTGTTAAATATGTCATTATACTGCCTTTACCTTGTATTGTATGTTAAACCATAAAAAAAAAATTGGGGGAAAAAAATTAATATTGTCAGAAATCATCGTAAACAAGCTCATCCCTTAAAACAGTGTAAAATAAAAATAAATGTGTGTTCTGAGGTTGTCACACCACAGAAATATGTGTTAATAATCACCCAGCCAAGTTTGAACAATTAAAAATACAGTTAACCTTATAAAATTATGTCAAAAGTAATGAAAAAATATCAGTTAGCTGTGGTCTGGAGGCTGGGGGCGTGTCCGCTGGAGCAGCTTAAACCACGCTCACGTCCTGAACATTCCTGTAATCGAGGAAACAATGTTTTTCTTTTCCATTAGAGAAACAGGGGGCGGGGTTATCCTGAAGGCAGCTGAGTGACATCATGGGGCTGCCCTTTAAGACGCGCCCCAAATAATCCTGAAACACAAGCTGTGTTTCCATTCAGATGTGCGCAAACTTTGTTGATATTCTGTTAATGTTGAAAAAACAGTTTCGCAATTGCTGTGTTTCCATTAAGTAAGAAATGTTGTAGTAAAGGAGCACTAACAGAACAATGATGAGCAGAACTCCTCCCAGTACGCAGGAGATGACCACCATCGCTAACAGGGATGCTGTGAAGACGGTTCCACGTGTTAAACACATGATTAACTGCTTGTTTTTCTCAGAGGTTTATAGTAACTAAGTACATTTACTTTGTTACAGTACTTAAGTCATTTTTTTGAGGATTTGTAATTTTACC
>JARVGW010000194.1:18547052-18574973 GCA_031762495.1 Anablepsoides rubrolineatus
GTTGTTGCGATATGCATATTGCACAGGTTATTATTGCGATGACGATAAATTTTCGATATATTGTGCAGCCCTAGTTAACATATTTTATTTGTTGCTGCAACAAAAGAATTTCCCATAAATCTATAGATTATTTATCAATCTTTCATCATTCTAAGATCTAAAATAAAATAAAAAGTTAATAAACTCACCAAAAGATCAAAACAAAACAAACCTTTGCTTCACTTCTCTTCTTTCTTGGTTTGCCCCCCTGTCCATCACCGTGTGACCTCCGACCTTTCTTCCCGGTGGCCTCTTTTTCTAACTGAGTTGACAGCTGCGGGGATGACAAAGGGAGACGGAGAGAGAGAGAGAGCCGTGAGAGCGAGCCATAACGAGGAAATCCCTCGGTTTAGGGGTTAAGGGTCTCCTGTTGAAAATTAGCATAAAAACAAGTCTGTGTTAGCGGCTCATGCAAACAGAACGAACACTTGGAACAATGTGTGCAAACTGTTGGAGTATCTTTGTGAAAGATGTGGTTAAAGTAGGCGACAAGACAAAGCAGAACATTTACGAGCTACTGCACACCTCACACGCTCAGTGACACATTCATAATGAACTGATGTTAAATTTTTACTTAGACAAAAGCAAAAATCCTAAAAAATAAATAAAGATTATAGGAACTTATTTTCTTCTTCAGAAGCACTGCTGCCGTACGGAGACTGACGGCACAGATGTGTCTGCACCTGCTGATCTTAAAATCAAATGTTTTGAGTGAAAACAGGGAAGAGTTGACTCAAAACGAAGAGTTTCAGGTCTGACCAGAGCAACCTGACTTAATGTTTCAACCAATATGGAGAAAAGCAACTTGAGTCTGAATAAAAAAAATAAAAATAAATCAGCCTATGTGAGGATATTTGAATCTACTCAATATTCAGCCCCGCTGACCTCTGCAGGCAAGTCTTTGTAAGGAGAGTGTGGATGTGTTTATTTCTATTTGAATGAGTACAAAAGACGTCTGAACTGAAGCGCGAGCTCAAACGGGACAGCTGTGTCCTCGCCGAGACGTTCTCATTCACGCTGAGGCCAGATGACGTCACCCTTCTGCTCAGAAGGCAGAAACGACTTCACATCTCGAGCCGTCGGCAGATTTATGTCTCCATAACATAGAACAGAGACGCAATGCAGGGACAAAAAAAACTGGAAGCTTTTCTAAAAGAAACGGTTTTTAAACTTGTCTGGGTGCATGTTGATTAAAAACAAATTAAAAGCAGAAAAAAATAATCTAAACCCTGAGTGCATCAAAAGCCTTGAAGGAGAAAAACACTAATATTTGTTTTCTATACACAATACATTTTGCTAAAATTCAGTGTTTTATCGTTTTGTCATCTGGGTCAGTAGAAACTTGGTGCTACTGTGATACCGTTCTTCCTGACTGACTCCCTGTTCTCTCAGAGGTACTTACAATGCCCATGTTGAAGTCGTGCACCAGCAGTTTCTGGTTGCTGCCGCCGACGGTCACCTCCAGCAGCTCCGTGCTCTTCATCAGACCTCCGGGGTAGAGCGGCAGGCGGTAATCGTGCTCCGACAGCTTCTCTTGTTTGATGCCCAGGGTGTGCACGTAGTCCTCCGCCCCGGTGCACCTACGGCTTCCATCCTGAGTGCCCACGCTGCAGTCGGGGGACTCGCGCTCCTTCTTCAGGATCAAATCTTGCGACGGGAGCTCCTGCATGACGGCGTGGGTCGCCACGCGGGTGAAGCTGGTCACCGGAGGAAGGTGGCTGAACATTATCATCCCGGCTCCAAAGTTGGAGTCCATGCCTCTGTTGGAGAGCAGAAATTCATTCCCTAGCTTGTCTTGAATGATGCTCATGCTGAAGGCTGCTGGGCAGGAAAAACTATTGAGGGGAAATCAGTTTCATCCTGTGAAGGAAACAATGATAGCAGGTAAAGTTTAGGTATGAGAATAGTGCTTAAAAATATCTCAGGCATTAAAATCAATCTGGAAAAACAGTTTTGAGCCAGTTCAACTTCAGGAATCAGTGTCACGGCCTCTGATCTCACCCCGAGGTGCTTAATCTGATTAAAGTGTCGGTTTGTGGGTCAGTAAAGGGCTACAGTCTGGAACGTGAAACAAAGGTGAAGAAAAAGAACCAGACTGTGTTTGGTTAATTAGTCTTTGCATTCTGTATTTTTGGGCCTCAAAGTTCACGCAGGAGGCCGATCCAGACAACATGAGACAAAGAATGACGGCTTTACACCGCGTGTTAATCTTTTTGACTGGGTTGTGTGACTCAGTCATCCCATTTGTATGAGCTTATCTGGAGATGAGAGCGCACGTAAACAGCATTAGGATAACTGTTTGTACACTTCTACAGCTGCAGCATAAACAAACTGCTTTAATGGCTTTAAATTAGGACAGTTATTTTTAAAAACGTGCACATGCCACTTAAACACATTTTCAGTGCATTTCAGCACATTTACTTCCACATTTATAAGATTTTCTTTCTCATTTGAGTTAAAAGCTAAATAGTTTTTGCAAATCTTTTGTTTAGTTATAAATTCTAGACACCAATGTCAACAGTTGCTTATAGAAATGTGTTAAGCTCCAGAAGGGAATAAATAAGTAAAAAAAAACATTATTTGGCACATTTTAACAAAAATGGTGAACCAGGGAAATGACAAGATTAAATTTTTTTAAATCAGCTAAATGGCTATTATAGGAGAACAATGTACAACTTTGTTTTTAAACAAATAAAGAAACTGTATGCAAAGTCAGTTCAGTTTAACAAACCTGTTTCTGTTCTGTGATCTGTTAAATGTTTTCCATCACATTCAGGTTTTACGTGTTTTCAAAATAAGAAATGATCGCAACACAAAACTTGCATAATCCTTTTCAGAAAGGGGAACCATCTAGAGGGGCATCACAGTCCTCAGCCTCCCTGATGAGGTCTATTCAGGGGAGATAAAGAAGAGGGTACAGTTGTTGGTCAAACCTCAGATATTGGAAGAAAAACGCAGGTTCTGTCCAGACTGTGAAACTGGACCAGATATTTAAAAGTAACTGTTATGAGAGCCAGAGAGAGAAGGGATCAGTGACCTCAGGATCTGCTTTTTGCAGATGATGTAGTCTTGTTGGCATCGTCCTGTTAGAAATCTTCAGCTCTCATTGGATTTGTTTAAAAGCTCAGATGAGGATTGTCGCCTTAAAATCTGAGGCCATGGTCCTCAGTGAGAAATATGTGGACTGCCCTTGCCGGGTTGGGAGTGAGGTGCTGTCAAGTGGAGGAGTTTAAGAATCTCTAGGTTTGATCATGAGTAAGGGATGAATGAGACACAAGATCGATAGAGTCCAGATTCTGTATTATTGTGTACTATTTGGCTATTTGACTTTTAGACCACAATAAACCGGCACAGAGTAAACAATATTGTTTACTAGTAGGTCTACAGCAAAATGGGGTCGGAATCCACAGTGAGGTTCTGAAACATCAAGGTGAGATCAAGATTTACAAAATTGATTACATTTTAAAATGACTACTAGCCCTACTTGCTACAAAATAAAAGTAGCATAAGGAATATGGTTACCATGCCTTTGTTTATTTGACCTGATACCAAGTTGAGGGCACAGGTCTCTGTTGCTGTTCGTTTTGAGGATCAATAGCTGAAACGTTTGGGAACCACTGGTCTACGGTGCTACCTTCACCTATGATCACAAACACTGGGTGAATCTTTTCTGGGAGAAACTAGGAGTAGATTTGTTCAACCTCCACATCCAGAGTAACCACCTGAGGTGGTTCAAGCACCTGATAAGGATGCCTTCCTGGGGAGGTTCTCCGGGCATGTCCAACTGGAAGGAGACCCCAGTCGACCCGGGACACGCTGGCTGGCTTGGGATCACCCTGGAATCTTCCAGGAAAAGCTGGAAGAGGTGGCTGTGGAAAGAGATGTCTGTGCCTCCCTGTTTAAACTGCTGTCCCCCTCAAACCCGACTCCAGAACATGAGGATAATGGATGAAAAACTGATGTTTGCTCTGAAATTAGCAGCAAGTTAACCATTTGCCTTTCTTCTTTGTGATGCAAGATCAGCCAATGATTAAAGAAAAAAGCAGGATCTGTGCTGACAACCCTAAATCACATAAAGACCAGATGAAAAAGAAAAATACAACCACACCAGTAGCTTAGATGTTATTACTTTATACTAACGTTGAAGCTTTTTTTATTATTAAATACGTAAGCAGCAGATCTCAAACACTAAAGAATTTGCGAACTGGAACAAGCTACTTTGCGTTTTTAAAAAAACGAAGCCTGGCTATATTTATCCGTCAGGGTCTGCTTCAGGTTGTTTTGTTTTCTAGAATAACATTTCTTTAATTTTTGGTAGTGGAAAAACAGTTGCGACCCAAACACACGGCCAACGCAGACTCCCCACGAACAATGATGCTTCCCCGTTAGCCTCGGAAGCTAACGTTAGCAGCTAGCCGGCGGTAGCGTTGGAGCGCTTCGCTTTGTGTAGTTTTGTTTGTTTTTTGTCCCGGTTTACACGCGACTCAGACCGGGATATTAAAGACACGGATTTATCTTACCGGTGCGGGACCATGACCCGCTGGTGTAGCTCCCCCTCAGCGGCCCTCCTTTAACATCTAGAGCCCAAACATTGTTCTCCTCCTGCGGCAGCGGGGCTCTTCCATCTTCCCTCGGCGCAATGCATTCTGGGAAACAACAGAGTTCATTAGAATAAGAATACAAATCATTTTCATTAGAACTCAAAGTAGCTTTTATGATGATTTTTGTCATTAAACAGAAAAAAAACTTGATTAATTTATTTATATTTATAACTATATCCTATTAATTTGTATTATTATTATTAACTGAGAGGTTGTTACAAAAACAAAACATTATTCCAATAAGTTTCAAACTTCTGCATGGTTCATCTTTATTGTGCAAAGGTTTGGGTCATCTTTCAATATTGTCTATGTCTGTTAGCAAAATATCTTATGAACCAGCGAATGGAGTTGAAAAAGATTAATTATGGAGTTATTCCATTTCAATATGGCCACCACAGCTAACTGATATTGGCCAACATATAATTCAGTTATTTTTAAAGACTGGTATGGTACTAGATGGGTGTCATTAACAACATACTCCGAGCACTACATATTGCACAATAATTCTTACAATTTGGGGCTTAACTGTTAAAAACATCTATAATGGGTGATGTCTTTGTTCTGATGTAACCTCAAACAATTATTTTTATTTAATGTTGGTATTTATTTTTGTCATCTCATAAACCTGCAGAGCCACAAGGCTTGGTGATTTCCTGCTTATTTGGACTCATCTGACTGGGGAAAAACCCTGATGGCGATCAGTATAACAGATGGCAGTCCTGGCAGCCTGAACACTAATCCTCCGCTCTCTGGGGGGTCACAGCTGTGTGTGAGCTCCCTCTGCTGAAAAACAAGTCCCACATCAGTTATTAGACATTTGCTCACAAAGGGATTGTGTTTAGTTTAGTCATAGTTCTTTAATTTGCCTCCACACAAAGCACTCCCATTCTACTTTTAGAAACTACAGGAACCACAAGTAAACCTGCAGTCTGAGAGTGAAGTGCTCTGTTGGGAGAATAAGAAACAATAAAATAAGATGGAGCTTGGTTGTTGAGCTTAAGTGTAACAGCAGCATCATAAACCCAACTTCACCGAAGGCAGAATGGAATAACTTTTCCAAAATGAATTTTAATAATTCAAACAGAGCTTGTGTGTGGCTTGTATTTTAGGTGTGAGCTGCCTGCAGCATTTAAACATGAATCATAAGCAGCGGTGGGCGTCAGGAGGCTGGCTGTTCTCATTTCTCAAAAGAAACTAAAATGAATCAACATGAGGTCTGATAAACCGTAAAAATAATTATCTGTAAGTGAGATCTGTTATATTGCCCTTTAAATCAAAGGCTAAATCCAAACATTTAAAGGACTTTTTGTTGTCTGATGTAAGTTTATTATCTTCAACAGCAACAACAAACATCAGATTTGAGTTCTAGTTCCTGAAAGTAAATAATCTAATCTGTACAAATCATTATACCTCAAAAGCAATTACATTTTTCTACTACATTCAATTCAGTTTGTTTATACTGTGCCAGGTCACAACAAATGTCGTCTCAGTGCTCTGTACAAAGAACAAACATTGAAGCAAGGAGATTGCATTCAATCATGCCACAGTCTCCCATCCTGAGCATCACATTGGGGACAGTGGAGAGGAAAATCTCCCTTTTAACAGGATGAAACCTCCAGCAGAACCAGGCTCAGGACAGGCAGACATCTGCCTCGACTGGCTGGGTTTGGGGGGACAGGAAAGAGACACAAACAAAAAAGGAATGGTCCAGGTGTATTTTCCTCTTGAAGAAACAAAGAAAACACATTATTGATAGAAATAATTACAACAAGCATGCAGCAGAGTAAAAACAGCAGCAGAGAGAGGAAATGTGGTCAGTTTGTCCTCCAACAGTCTAAGCCTATAGCAGCAGAACTAGATGCAACTTAGCACTTAATGAAAAGTGCGGTACAAATTAAATCCATTATTATTATTATTATTATTATAACTAAGGAATAACTCAGGAAACCTAAGTCCGAGTCTTCCGTATAGGGGTATGCCAAAAACTCAATTCATATCAGAATCCTGATTCTCATTTGCAAAGATTCAGAATCGATTTAAAATGTCCCAAAATCAATTTTTAAATATGAAAAAATATAATCAAATCCAATGTCTGCTAGCCTCTATTTTGTAACTACGTGGGACGCCCTGATGTCACCACACAGCCGGTTCTGAAATGCATGCATGTGTTAATGCATGCATGCAAAGAAAGCATCAAAACAAAGAGGAAACTAGGAACCACAAGTAAACCTGCCACTGTTTTTCCAATGTAGTTCTTTTACTGCAAATGGCAAATAAACTTGAACTTGAGTCTGAGAGCGAAGTGCTCTGTTAGGAAAATATGGAGCTTGGTTGTTGAGAACTTTGTATGTTAGAAGTAAAATTTTAAATTATGAAGATGAGCTCATTAAAACTCTATCAGCAGCATTTTGGATTAACTGAAGACTTCTTAAAGAGTTTTTGGATGCCCAGATAATAAAGAACAGCCTAGATGTAATAAATGTATGGGTCAGTTTTTCTGCATCATTTTTGTACAAGGTGTTTCTAATTTTAGTGATATTACATGTCTTTGAATATTCTTTCTTATTAACTCTTTGAACAGAATGTAAAAATGAACAAAGAGTAATTACACATGTGTTGCATCAGTCTGAGCGCTTCCGAAATTAAAATTCCCATCCGGTCTCTTATTAAAACTCTGCATAAGTTTTACCCGTTTCATGTTAACTCCTTGAAATGATGAAGTGAAAATTATTTTTACTCTGAATCTGAAGTTTCACTGTTGTTCTGCTAAAGTCCCCAAAAATTCAAAGTAAATCAAACACAGAGGACAACAATTTCCAATATATTTAAAATTTATTTAAAGAAATTGCCCAAGAAATTTCAGAATTTTAACATTAAAAGTGGTGATGTGAAGAGCATTTCTTCAAAACCTCACAGGTAAGAGAAGCAGAAATATTTTATCAATCCAGCAGATGGCGCAATTTATCTTATAAACTCCTCCAAAAATAATAAAATGTTAAATTATTTGTAATATTTTCGTGCAGTGAGGAGTCGCGATGTAAAGTCAATGCTCTCGTGAGGAACAAACATAAATGAAGCGTCTTGTTGGTTTTAACAGAATTAACTCTCACGGATCTGACTTAACTCCACACAGATGAGGAGTCAAACTCACCTCCCTCTGTCTCCTCTTGAATTATCCTCCTCTCTCCCTGCCCCTCTCTCTCTCTCTCTCTCTCTCTACATCTCTAACTCTTCCCTCTTTACTCGGAACATCCCGACAGAAGCTGAATGGTTCGCGCGCAGCTCGGAGAGGAGGCTGAGCAGAGCGCACAGCAAAAAGCGCACAGATCTGTCATTATCATGTAGAATAACTGGGATAAATTAGGATTTTTTTAAAATATGAGGATGACTTCTGGTATTTAAAAGTATAAAAACATGATTGTTTTTCCAAAGAATGCCAGGATTGGCTGTGCGCGCTGAAGTGACCATGGCGCATTTTACGCACTGCAGGTAACCGGAGTTTTGGCGGCTGAAGCGCAACAAAACATGGATTAAACTGTTTTGTTTCTTAAATCCACACCAGCCGGGCTGACATGGCGGCACTTCGCAGAAAATTCGGAGAGGACTACCAGGTGGTCAACACCAACCGGGCCACCACCTTTGCCGCTCCGGTGAAGAAGAAACGCCAGCGGTTCGTGGAGAAGAACGGCCGCTGCAACGTGCAGCACGGAAACCTGGGCGGGGAGACCAGCAGGTACCTGTCGGACCTCTTCACCACTCTGGTGGACCTAAAGTGGCGCTGGAACCTCCTCATCTTCATCCTGACCTACACCATCGCGTGGCTCGTCATGGCATTCATGTGGTGGATCATCGCGTACATCCGGGGGGACCTGAACCACGGCCACGACTCGTCCTACACCCCCTGCGTGGCCAATGTTTACAACTTCCCCTCCGCTTTCCTCTTCTTCATCGAGACCGAGGCCACGATCGGGTACGGCCACCGGTACATCACGGAGAAGTGCCCGGAGGGGATCATCCTCTTCCTCTTCCAGTCGCTGCTGGGCTCCATCGTGGACGCCTTCCTCATCGGCTGCATGTTCATCAAGATGTCCCAGCCCAAGAAGCGCGCGGAGACGCTCATGTTCAGCCAGGACGCGGTGATCTCCCAGAGAGACGGAAGACTGTGCCTCATGTTCCGAGTGGGAAACCTGCGCAACAGCCACATGGTGTCCGCGCAGATCCGCTGCAAACTCATCAAGGTAAGAAGCAGAGAACAAGTTCTAATGGATCAAAGGATTTGTTTTGGAGCTGCAGCTGCATTGGATGAAACAAATAAAAAGCAGCTTTTTGTTTTTCTCTCGTTTTCTGCACTTTTGATTGACAGCTTTCATCTGAGCCGTAAAACTATCAAAAGGTGAAAAATTCTTTTTTGATCCACTCGCAGTGAGCAGCTCATTATTTTACAAATAAGATTAAAGGTGGTTATTTATTTCCACAGTTCTCAGTGAGATCTTCAAATCACTGAGATAAGAGAGGAAAACATCTGTTCAGGGTCTGTTCTGCATCCAGCTTCAGCTCCTATTCAGCTGATGGAAGACAAAACGCTGTAGAAGTGACCAAAATGTGTCCATCTTCAGCTGTTCTTTAGCTGATAGACAAACAGCTGCAAAACTGTCCAGCTTCAGCTCCTACACTGCAAAAACTGTCCATCTAACCAAGTTTTAAAACCAGCCAAAATGTCTTCTTGATCTTGTTTTGAGACTGATTTACTAAACAAGAACTGATTGTGTCAGAATAATAATCTTGTGTCAGCTTATTTGTCTTGTTAGCCTGAAACTTTGACTCAAATTAAGTCAAAAATTTCTGCCAATAGAGTAAGAAATTTTACTTGGTAAGATTCTTGAAACAAGTAAAAATTGAGTCAAATCAAGTGTATTCAGCTGATGGAAGACAAAACGCTGCAGAAGTGACCAAAATATGTCCAATGTCAGCTCATCTTTAGCTTTTAGAAAACACAATGTTGTAGTAGAGACAAAACCAAACAGTATCTCTTCTTCAGCTAATGAAAGACAGACAGCTGTAGAAATGACAAAGTTATGCAGTTTTAGCTTGTATTTAGCTAATAGAAGACAGAGGGCTGTAGATTAGAAGAGACACATTTGATCAAAGAGTGAGAAACAACTATTTGTGAAAAGGGTTTTAAAAAAAAGCAAAACACTAACTAAAAGTTGCAAAAGGTTATAGCTAAAGGAGGAAAACAGTAGGTAAAAGCTAAATGTAACAAAAGCTTATGTAAAACTACCAAATGAGTAGCTGATGTTAAAAGTAACAAAGCAAGTGAAGAGCTAAAAACTAATAGTCGCAATGATAAAAACTAAACGTATATAAAAGGCTAGCTAATATTAGCAGAACTGTAAAAGCTAAAATATAAATAGTGTATACTGAAGCATATTTCAAAGAGGAAACAATTAAAAAAGATTTGAAAAAGATCTTAATATGTTTCAATGTTAGTAAATAAAGTTAGATATTAAAAAAGTTGTAGCACCCATTTGAATGAGCTAAAGTTTTTTATTCTCTGCATTCCTAAAATTTGTGCAGAAGTGGTTAAAAATGTTCAAGAAAAACTACAAAATGTTAAATCGTATGAATCAGTGCTCACACAGAAACACGGCTCAGAGTGAATCAGAACATTTCAGTGTTTGAAAACAGCTGCACACAAACTGTAAGACAGTCGTGGGTCTGAATCCCCTCCACTAATGAAGAGCTCAGCAGATTTTTACAGCTAATGAAGCCCGGCCTCTAAAACCGAGCAGCGGTGCAGAAAATCACCACAAACAGCAGAGTCCAACAGCTCCTCTTTTAATTATGGTACTGGAGCTTCCTTCAGCCACATCCATGTTCTGTGAGCAAAATGGGCCATAAAGAAGACAAACAGCCTTAGCGAGGTGCTCGGAGCTTGTTTACGTCCGTCTCCTCCTCTGTTGGTCAGCTTAATGACGCGTGCGGGCGGAGAGGGACGGCCGAGCTTTTCCACATTTACTACGAGCCGAGGAGGCGAACGCTCCCGAAGGCATCGAGTGCAATCACACAACTGAGCTCCAAATAAAACCAACATGAACGGTTAAAACCGAGGGGTTATCACCACCCGCACCCTGAAGCTGGGCGGTGATCAGGTTCAGCAGGCCTGTGTGTGTTTGTTTATTTTACTATCAGTAAAATATCTCAGGAACCTGGTAGATTAAAAAAACATTTAGAAAGGAATCACTGGATCTACTACTGATTAACCCTATAGAGTCAATTAAACATGGCCGCCATCAACAACACTGTTAATATTAGTAATATTGTGCTAAAATTGAGTGTAGCTGAACTTCAAAGTCTGAAAGCAACCATTTAAAATGGCTGCCACAGCTAATCAACCTTACTTTATGCAAAAATATCTATAACTGAGGATTTAATCAATATTAAAGTACCTGTGATGTGCATATCCTTCAAATACAAAAAGTAAAAAAAATGCATCCTTATATTTAAGAAACTTGGCATACTCACAATTTTACTAATTTTGTCACATAACTGTTATATTTTCTTTTGAATTTGGCTCAGCCAAAGTGAAACAGGAAGTGACATCAAAAGGGAACTCTTAAAGGCTCCCACATACTCGAGCGTACTGTGTGCGGTCCGAGAGCTGCGCGGACTCCGCGCATATTGTCCGCGGACGTTTGGGACTTCATACTTGAGCGTACTGACCGCCTGACATATTCTTTAATTTCTCGCAATTTCAGTCATGATGTCAAGGACGAGGAGGAAGAGATAGTTTGCATTTTAGTTTTAAAACAACAAAAGAAAAGAACTTTCTTACCCATGATCTAAGCTATTTTCTCCCACGAATTTGTTGCTCACTGAAGTTCCTTATATTCCTTCATTGACGCATCATAAAGTTTTCTAATCTCCTCCATGAGACGCTCTTCAAAATTTGATCCCATTTCGTCCACAAGTGACAGATTCTCAACTTTGTCAACTTGGTATCGCATCCAAAACAGTACTTGTCATTGTGCGCACCGCGGACGCAGACGTAAAAAATTGATCTCTGCGTGGACCAGTCCTGCGGACGTCCGCTTCGGGTACGCATTGAGTCCGTCTCGAGTCTGCGCAGACCTCCGCGGACCGAAGTACGCCCGAGTATGTGGGAGTCTTAAGAAAAGAACTCTTGTTTTTGTTTACTAAAACAATCCATGGCTGCGTCTCAATTCATGAGTTGCAGCCGACGTCGGCCGCTTACGTCACTGCCCCGCACCGTAGGCTGTCTCCATTTGTAGGTGCCTACTCGTGCGGCCGACAAAACCCAGAAAATTTCAGCTGCATGTGAGTATACCACACAGCCATCTGTATCCCAGAATTCATTGCATTGTCAGTAAATTAAACAGAAAAACAAAGACAGCAAAAGTTATTTTTAATTTTAAGGAGTTTTTTTTTTTTAAATGACGGAGTTTGGAAATTTGTCACGGACCGAAAAATGTAAGTTAAACAACTTAAACAAAATAAAAAAGCAAACTCAAATTATTCATGCTTTTTATTTATTTACTTGTAAAGATTTTCTATTAAAACGGAATTTCACGAAGTTATACCTTGAAAAAACAATTGAAGTGATATAAAACGTATCATCATTGTAATGAGGCAGCGCGTGGTCACGCAAACATCCGTCTTTTGTAGACTAGATCGTCTCTTCTTCTATAACTGAGTGAATTTAGTAGCAACGCTCTGTTTACATGCATACATTCCCCTTTGACATCACTTCCTGCTACTTGACATGCAAATAGATCAACAACCATTTATCTCACCAGCGTGAAATTTGTTTTGCAATATCATATTAATGTTATTTTTCTAAAAAGACATTCATGTTTATTACAACATTTTGATGCCACAGGCACTTTAAGGTATAATTTTATGTGATTTTAGATGACAGTCGGTCACAACAGATTCTTGATTTTTACAATTTGACCAAAAAAGTTTCAAATGCAGATGTAAAGAATGTGGATTTATTTTATTTCAAAGCAGCATTTAACAATAAATTCTGTACCAAATGTATTGTTTTACACTGTTTCAATATGAAAAGCTATTTAAAGTCTAAAACATTTCCACCAACTACACATATTTTTTATTCTCCCTCTCAGTGGAAAACAACAAACAGCTTCCACTGAGTGCTCCTCGTTTTTTCTGCTCCAGGCTTTTGTGGTGTAACCTTGTTCTTTTGCTTCAAAGACTCCCCTTCCTGCAACCCAAACCACAACAAAACAAACAAAACACAAAAAAGGTGAGTCATTGCAGAAACAAAACCTTTTATAGGATGCAAATATGAGGAAATATATAAAACCTGTTAGAAGCTGAGGAGCTAAAGTTGCAGTCCCTGTTTGGAGGCATTGGTGGTGCTGTTGAGCTACGACCCTCTGTCATTCATGTGTCATGTTTATGTTACAAAGAAACAAAGTTTAACTCTATAAAAAACAGCAAATAAAAAAGAAATGAAACAGAGACAGCAGACATTACAGAAACTCAACTATAAATCCAAAAAGATCAAAATTTAAGTATAATCTTGAATAGAAATAGCCTTTATTGTCCCGCCGAGGGGAAATTCAGGTGTCAGCAGCATCTGTACAGAGGTTCACACACTAGTTATTGACTAGCCATGATACAACTACTATTAATAAAAAATATAATATAAAGAATTGTGCAAGAATAGAGAAAAGAAATGTTTTGTTTTAGAGACATTAGACTATCATAATCTGACATTAGGAATCAGAAATTGTCAGTGGAAAACAATCTGAATAGACCAATAACTGTAGAGTGAAGTATCACAATGCAGACAAGAAACACAGGTGTGTAATTACAGCAGAGTATGTTTAGAATCTATAGCGGTTTACGTCTGCATCACAGTGACTGAAGTGAAAATGAGTCGGCTCTGACTGAACTAGAACTTTAGAATGTCCACACAAGCTAATATGCTAACATGTAGCATCCATATTTACTTCTATAAGAAAGATTCATACATAGACGTGGTGAGTCGATGTGACAGAGGATGTTTAACTGTGGTGACCTTTAAAGAGAGCAACCTGCAATGAACTCCTCTTCAGAGGATCTAAACTGTCACTTGAAGTCTTGAGGACATCTTTTTATTTTAGGGGTTAAGAAAACAAGACAAGTAAAGAGAAGCCGGTTGTTAGACTTCACTTTTTTCCCACAAGAAAGGTTAAAATATATAATCACTCTTGTTTTAAACAGGCTGTGATCGAGAGAAAGAAGGCAAAGAGTGCCCTTTAAGCAGCAACAGGCCTATCATTAATCTGTATATCAGCTAAAATAACAACCGTATTTGTGATGTGTGGAAGCTGCAGACTGAAGAGCTACGCCATGGCAGGATAAAAGCTCCAGCTCCGGCTGCAATTCTGAGACAAACTGACCTTTGGTTCCATGTGGGTTTATGGCCATCTGCCCACGCCAGCGCGCAGAGTTTTGGTTTTCCCTCGCTCTTTTTGGTGATACCCAGGAAGACGTCGTCTGCTTTCTTTGGCTGCATTTTCGCTCAAACTGCTCACACGTTTGAGGAGCCAGGCATCAATCTGCTGCTCAGCTGGTCTGCAGCGGAGACCCAAAAACCTAAGAAATATTTTATAAAACAATGTTTATTTTTCTTTCATGGTGGTTTTGACTTTAAAATAATAAAAGTCAAAACTTACTATTGCATTTTAAACATGAATCAAATAAAACTGTCCAGCTTCAGCTCTTCTTTAGCTGATATAATGTAGAAGTGATAAAACAGTGTCCAGCTTTAGCTCTTTTTTTAGCTGACTAGGATAAAAAATAAAATTGACATTTTTTAAAGTTATTTTGAACATGATCCAAACGAATGATCTGGTCTAAATAAGAGCAGCTGATAGCATTTGGACCGGTGCTGCACCAGATCCTTGCTTCACTGCAGTGGAAGACAGGAGTCAGAAATCAGGGTGAAACGGGCCAACGAGCTGCCGTTCACAACTCCAGAACCTGTGACGACCTTGAAGGGCGTGCTGGTGGAACATCCTCTGAAACCATAACTGGTTTCACTGGGAAGCTGAACAGAAAAGTGGACCAAAGCAAAGAAACTGATGAAAAATATGTTTTTTTCCCACTATATTTTCATTGTAAAAGCAGCGTGGTTTATTTTAGAAATAAAGGGAGGGAAATCATTTCAGTCTTCACAGAAAGACTGCACAGATGACTGCACAGAAAATTCTAATTTATAATCAAACGGATGAGTTCTGAAGTCATCGATTATTGAGTCTCAGATTTAGGACAGTCTGGACTTCTTATCCCCTGCTGGCTAATTCTGCTTCAGATTATTTTGATGCTAAAGAATATGAACATCTTGTTCATGCACTCTCTTTATTTGCATTAACTTACATTTGAAATAGGAGTTTTATGAAGGTCTGGTAAAGGAAATTCACACTTTTTTTTCTTTTTAAATAAGACAGTATGCAGGAGCCTGTGGATATTTCCTCCCACGCACTCATTCAGAAGCACTGAAGGTGTGCATCAGCCTCTTGTAATGTCAAGATTTCAAGACAGATTTTAAAATACACCTTTTTTATTGGGTGATGCAGAAACGCACTATAATTTTCCAACGAACAGAGAACATGACATCTCTGCCCACATCTGACTCTAATGACACACAACTAGTTTAAATGTTTCACACAAATGAAGTATAAAAAAAAAGTCATATATCGGATTAAACAGATAATAATCTGTAATTAAAGTCATCTTTTTGTACTTTTATCTGAAAAATCCAACTTCTTTTCCTGCTTCTCCTTCACGGATTGTGAGTCTCTGGGGCTTGTCTCCATTACAAGTAGGCCTATTACTAAATCAGAAAAAAAAGTAAAATACACCCCTAAATTCACTGCTGGTGGTTCACAAAACTGCAGCTGTTCAATAGGAAAGAGTATTAATATTGTTATTTTCAAACATGCATTGAAAGTCATCATTGCTTGGCACAATAACTAAATCAAGAATAAAGAAAATAGAAGTCTTGTTTGTGATAAACTATTACATTAATATCAATATATTATTAGACATAAATGAGTTTAAAAACACGATGAGGCATACATGGATGAGGAACCAGTCTCTAAGTGTTTATTTATGTAGGCACCCATAATGTGTCCACATACACCTGTAGGATTGAGAGGTGCCCCTACACACCTCATGTAGTATTTAGTTGTACCCCTGGTCACTGTGAGACATGGAGGACACCCTGGACATGTCTCAGTCCATCACAGGGACACAGATAGGGACAAACAACCATTCACACTCTTATCTAGGGGACAATTTGAAGTTACCAGCACCATTTTCCCGAAAAGCTCTGTTGCATAAAATAATCAAAATGCATCAAGTTCTATGTTGAAAATCTGCTCATTTGTCAGGACGGCGCATCAGATTTTAATAAAAACAGTAGACAAGTTTAGAGTCTTTGTGCAGGAGGGAGTGGAGCAGAATGCAGACGGGTCCTGCACGTGAGGATTTACATACAGCCGTACATTTTTTAAAATCTTCAGGCAGAAAATGAAATGCAGAATTTCCCTCGGTTAGCTGAGGAAAATCCTCATGAAAGAAAGATAAAAAGAAATGTTTGGTGGTTTCAGGGGCTGGGTATCACCAGGGACAGGGCAATTTGATCAAATTTTTGATAAAGAGCTCACAAAACAAAACGATTCTTGATACAGTGAAGCTTGATTCGATGTAGATACACTGCCTGGCCAAAACCTAAGTGTCCACCTGGATCTAACTAAGATCTCTGATATGGGGTTGCTGTAGTTGGTCAAGTCTAGGTTCAGCAACAGTCTGTGCTCAAAGAATGAGGTCATCTGACTACCTGAATATACTGAATGACCAGGTTATTCCATCAATGGATTGTTTCTTCCCTGATGGCACGGCCATATTCCAAGATGACAATGTCAGGATTCATGGGGCTGGAATTGTGAAAGAGTGATTCAGGGATCATTTTCACAAATGGATTGGCTCCACAAAGTCCATTGAGAATATTTGGGAGGTGCTGGAGAAGGTCAGACTCTACCATCATCAATGCAAGATCTTGGTGAAGGATTAATGCAACACTGGATGGAAATAAATCTTGTGACACTGCAGAAGTTGACTGAAACAATGCCACAGAGAATGTGTGCCATAATCAAAGTGTTTGAACTTTTTTTGGTCAGGCAGTGTAGTACCAACTCAACAAAACCAACAAAATATTTTAAATTAAATATATTCATAATTATAAAAACCAAAATGTGTCCAAACATCTGCTTTTAGGGACAACGGAGCTTCCAGAATACTGCTGGCCGTTTCGCTTCCTCATCAATATCCCTTGCACCTCACTGATCAGAAATCATGGATCGTTTTACTGCCCCCTAACGACTGGAGGGATGTATCAATACTACAAGAAAGAAAGAAAATCTATATCATTGTTTTACGTAACGATATTTAGATTTTTATGCACAGCCCTAGTGGTTTCTGTGACTCCTTCTCAAGTGTGAATCCTGAGGGGGATCTAGCTAAAATACAAAAGAGAAAGAATATTTTTAGGCAATGCAAAATTTTCCAGCTGGTTTTGATTTCAACTGATGGACGTTTAATCCACAAACTGTAACAGACAGGTTCTCTGCCTCTCAGTGGGCAGCTTGTAACCATAAAAGTAATTCATTGCTGCAATATTTACAGGTGTGATCGATCATGTCTTCTTCATTCTCGTTTTCCTGCTCCAGTCTCGTCAGACACCCGAAGGCGAGTTCCTACCCCTGGACCAGTGCGAGCTGGACGTCGGCTTCGGGACGGGCGCAGACCAGCTGTTCCTGGTGTCGCCGCTCACCATTTGCCACGAGATTAATCCCAAGAGCCCGTTCTTCGACCTGTCGCAGCGCTCCCTCTCCAACGAACAGTTTGAGATCGTCGTCATCCTCGAGGGGATCGTGGAGACGACTGGTGAGGAATCAGTTTTGCTCTCTGTATTCTGTACATATAAACATGGGCCTGCATACAGCAGAACTGCTCTCCATCTTTCTCTTTTTGCATATTTAAACAGGGTGGCAAAAGAACAACATATGTGAATGATTCCCTGATTGAATTATGAGGAATATTTTATTACTCCACAATCAGTTTAGGCTCACTCTATGCATAATAAAAGCCTGTGGTCATAGATGTGTGTGTCACTATGATGAATGAGCCGAGGCTTTAGTCGAATCTCTGCAGCATTTCTCTGATGGCAGCAGACAAACTACAGGCTGGAGAACCATCAGCAGCAACTCCACAATCTCCCCGTCGCATATTCAACAGAAAGACTCTTCCCCGAGGCCCAAAACAAATATCCTCCCTTTTTGTCTTCAGCTCTGTCACTGTTGCGGGAGAAATCGCAGAGCTGAATAAACTCAGGAGGAGCAGGAGGAAGGGATCAGCAGGAGAGCGGAGAGGCGGGCGGGCGGCCCAGTTTCTGCTCTGCTGCTAATACCATTAATCTGGGCGAAGCCAGAAGTTTAACATCGAGGAGCCGAGGAGTGGAGAAGAGAAAATCTTGTCATACTTTCATGAGAACATCTTAACTCAAACACAACTGTGCAGTTTAATATCTGCACTTTTTATTAGGTAGAAACCAATTCCTGCAATCCAAATCTCCTAAAACTGTGACAGAAACTATTTAAATATATTTTAGAAAAGTTCCAAATTGAAATAAATCCTGTATTTTGTGATACAACTTTTTGAAAATGCTGTTTTAGCTCCACCTCTAACCTAACCTTACAATCTAGCAGAGGTGTAGAGTAATGGAAGTACATTTACTTCCTTACGGTACTGAAGTAGTGTTTTTAGGGCCTGTAAAGTATGTTTTTAAATTGTAACTTTTACTTTTATTTTGTAACATTTAAAGCATAAAAATGATACTTTTACTTTCTTACTTTAAAAACATTAACACCTACACGCTACAAATTTAAATGTGAATGGAACTCATGAAGAGAGTTGTTTTGTGCACTCTAAAACATGAAGTGTTGAATTTATTTAACAAAGTTGGTGTAAATTTGGGTGTCATTGGCATAGAAAACAACACTGTGTGTCCAGAAAATAGATCCTGGTGGAGTAAATAAAGGGAAAAGAGAAGAGGGCCGAGTATAGAGCCCTGAGGTACTCCATATGTTAGAGGTGCTACAGAGGACTAAACAGCACCAACACGCACACAAACCCTCCTCTCAGTTAAGTGGAATCTAAACCACTGTAGAGCAGAACCCTTAAGACTTCAGCATGGTTGATCGGCAGCCGAGCGGACGATGCACAGTCATGTGGTTGTTCAGTGTACGTTTTCGCACACACCTTCCATAGCTCCTGAGAAACACCGTGGCAAACTCCTGGGAAACCCCTCCCGTTGCAGCATACGTCACTGCATGGGGTTTCTTCCTCCTGGAGATTACAATGTGGGAAAAAAATACGAGACCCGTCCCCCGACGTTATTTGTGCACAAATCTGTCGCAGTTAAAGCGCCACAGTTTTTATCAAACAGATTCCTCCATGCACAATGTTTGTTTTATCTCCATCCATTAGTTTTTGTCTGTTTGACTAATTTGGATAGCCTACAACAGCCGGCTTCTTGAAGCAAGTAGGGTTATTTTTAAGTGAGTGGTTGAAATAAAATGCAGCGTCTGAGCGCTTTTAGCATGAACAAACACTCCCACTAACTTCTGACCAATCACACAAAAAGCTCTTTTTTGGAAGGGAGTGAAACAAAGAAAAGTGTTAATAAAACAACACTGAACATTCTGTGGTTTCATTTCTTAAAGTGTGTAAAATACTTTTACTTTCCTGATTATTGTGAGAAGTTTTCTGACTTTTACTTAAGTAATTTACTTATCAGTGAAATTTATTTCTACCAAAGTCATTTTCTGTTAAGATACTTCTAATTGTACTTTTTTTCCCCAAATACTTTATACACATCTGCAGTCTAGGATTGTCAGGCGTAACAACAACAACAAACAATCTTACATTTGTGCTGCAAATGCTACAGAACTGTGATGCTCAACTACAGCCAAACTTTTGTATCTCGTAGCAGACAAGGCTGGTAATTACATGCTCAAAACAAAAGAGAACTAAACACATAAAGGTTGATAAATCCTTGGGTTTTGGGATTATATTTTGCAAGCCTTGTGTGCTCGTTCCACGCTTCATTTCTTGTTTCTAGCCAAAAGCTCGAAACGATTTAAAAACATTTAAAAAATCTAGAATTGCTGATGTAGCATTTTGGGTCAATTTTAAGCGTTTCTATGGGGATGAGGTTGTTTCTGGAGATGGTGGTTCATAAGGATATTTTAGAAACAAAATGACTTATTTGTTTGGACAAGGTCTTTTGAATTGGTTTTATTAACTAAAAAAATGAGTGTGAAATGATGTCTGTGGTCATTATGATTCTGTGCACTGAATCAAAGTGGAATTCATTTAACAAATAAATTATTCTCTGTGATAAATACCAGTCTTCTAATCTTGTGCTTTGCCTGATATCAAACAGTTTTTAACTTATTATATTTATGTTGGAGTGGATGGAGCAAATGAGAAACTCACACACAAATATATTTATCATTATGTAGACATACTATATGGTAAAAATAAATTATACCTCTTTTTAAATGACTTTTAAATAAAACTAATCACAACACCAGCTCTTACAAAAAATATAATTCCTTATAAACTTTAATAGTTTAAAAACTTCAGTTTTTCGCTTTTTTTTGCACACTTTTAAGCTGAACTACAAGATATTAAAATTACCAGCACCAAATGTTCAAAGTGAGACTTTGAAGATGATTTCAGCACAAACCTGGAATCACAGCATCATCGCAGAGCGTCCTGTCACTAACATCCTGTGAGCAGAGCTGGTGACAGCTACTGCCAGAAATTTATATAAAACCTGCTTCAGAGATGTCCTGCTCACTGTCTGCCCAGTTTTTGTTTTGCTGAAGGCTTTTATTTTTATTCAGGATGCTGTGAACATTATCTGGGTAGGTGGATACCCATACAATGCCCAAAAGATGAAACTAAAATGGCATGCCTGTCAGGCCCAGAGCCCAAAAACCGTCCACCTCACTGCTGTTGCTGTTGTCTTGTGTGTCAACAGTCAGGAAATACGGACTTTTCTTCTCAGAAAAGAAAAATGCTGGAAAATAACCCTCCGCTCACTGTTGTAATTACAGCCTAGCCTTTGGGCTAAATTAGCATTAAAATGATGCAGGACTTTTTAAGGTTTTCAGTGGATGGAGTAGTGTAGTGATCCTGGAATAGCATCAGGCTCTGACATAACTCTTCACATATCATCCCTCAGAGGCACGCAATCAGACTCCTACTCTTCTGTTAAAACCCACAGTGTTTAACAAAAAGCTCAGTTTGGAGAAAAACTACAGGTTCAGATAAGCAGAGTGAGAGTTACATTACAAGAAAAAAAAAACAACATTAATGTCGAGCCAGCCAGAAGTGAGAGTCTCTACACTTAGTGGTTACTTTTATGAGCTGAGAAAGCTTTTATATTTGTGTTTGACTTAATTGAACTAAATGACTGCAGGAGAAGTTTGCCATCTTCTAAAAAATAGTCCTTTTCATGGACAGATAACCGCAGTGTTTTCACCTTGTTCGATGGTGATATTAAGATTATTACTCTCCTGTCACTCTTCTGTAGGTATGACGTGTCAAGCACGGACATCGTACACCGAGGACGAGGTTTTATGGGGCCATCGCTTCCTGCCTGTGATGTCGCTGGAGGAAGGGTTTTTCAGGGTGGACTACTCTCAGTTCCACAGCACATTCGAGGTACCGACACCCCCGTACAGTGTCAAAGAGCTGGAGGAGAAGAATTCCTTGCCCTCCCCTCTGTCCACTCCTACGCCTGCACTGACTGAAGGACACAGCGCCCGGCGCAACCGGGTGTTTTCCGTGGATTGCATCAACGCTTCGGACGAGAAAGGTCGCCTGGGAGGAACTGGAGGTCGACTGCCGAGCAAGCTGCAGAGGATGAGCTCATCGGGGAAGGAGGACCTGCAGAGGAAGGTGCTGCTGCTCAGCTCGCAGCACTCAGAGAAGGCCTGCAGCACGGGGGACCTGCCCCTGAAGCTGCAGAGGCTCAGCTCCTCACCCAGTCCCGGGGCACAGAACCGCCTGCAACTCAAGTCGCTAAAGGTGGGCTTTGAGCCCATGACGCAGTCCACTGGAGACCTGTACCAGCGCAGCCCGCCAACTACGCTGTCACCAACTCCCGTTCCTATGCACAGTCCCCTCCTTTCAGCCGGAGGGAGGCTGGAGGACAATCTCCCCCCCAAGCTTCGAAAAATGAACGCAGATCGCTAAAATCTTGACCAACACACAGAACATGTGGACAAGTTCAGAGAAACAAAAAAAACCTTTTTTATTAGAGTTTTACTGGAATTACTGTGATTTTGTTTTTCATAGCAGAGGCATCGATGCAGGCTTTGTTAAACACAAAACAACATAAATTTATAGCTTACTGTGAACTTCATCGTTCTGCAAGAGTTGTGCATGTATTCACTAAATCTATCGTTTCACATATGCACCACTGTACCTGAGTCAATCCTAGTTTTATTCTGAATATATAAATTATATTATAATAATAAATGCTGATGGATTTTCCCTCCCCGGTGTTTTGTTTGCTGACACACAAGTAAAAGTTACTAATGTGCTGAGGCGTCACATTAAACAACCAAATAATGCATCAGGAAGTATTTGAGCACAGTTTGTAATATCATCCATGGTGACATGAACCTGTTATTAGAAGAAGAGTGAGAAACTGAAAATGCAGGACCAAAATACAAACTGCACCACCTTTCAGCTGCACAGACTGAGTCAGAGTATCTGAAACACAACCAGAGTTTTACTACAGAAAAAATCAATCAGAGGGAGCCTGTTCTCCGTTTCTCCACATCTTCCAGCACCCACAGCCTAAAAACTGCTTCCTGCAGCCCACTCCTCTGATTTAGCTGCTGGCTGAGCCGACTGTGTTTGCCCACTCGCTGCGCTATCGTTTTTTTGTTTGAGCCGTGTGCGATTCGCCGAAGATGAATAGAAATAAAGTCATTACAAGACAGAGGACCTGGTGTAAACGTGGAGAGTTTCTGTTTGAAGGCAGTTATTGTTGTCATCACGTGGCCTCAATGAGTCAATAACCAGTGGAGATGGATGAGCAGGGTTTAATGTAGAAAATCTGCAGACTCGTACAGCATTCATCTCGTCTGTGATTACAGTTTAAACACCACCAACAAATCATTGAGTTGAATTTTACTACGACTTATTAAGAATTACTGTGTGAATTCTTATCAAACATTCACATCATTCACATGATTCATTTTTCTTCTGTATGTTTGGTGACACCAAACGCGTTCCACAATTTTTGTCCCATTTTAATAGTTCATAAATCAAAACGTTCAGCTCATTAATGTCATGGGTGATATGTTTGGTATTTCAGCAATTGATTGAAAATCAATGGAGCCATCTTCAACATCCTTAAAGCCCTTCAATATAATATAAATATTTTTAAAATCACATTTTACCTTTTACTCTGGTTCTGATTCTTCGTGCTTATTTCAGCTTCCTTCAGCTGATTTCTTCTATTTCAGGTATATTTTTACCCCCTTTTATTATTCTTCTAATAATTTTTTGTTACTTTTTATGCTAATTGAAGTTGTTTCCTACCTTTTAAGCTATTTTTAGCTGATTTTAGCAAATTTCTAACAACCGTTCAGCTTTTTAGTGCTCAATTCAGCTAACATTTGCTCTTTCTGCTTCTTTGTGCTAATTTCAGCTCTTTACTACTTTCAATTCATTTCAGCATTTTTTAAGCTATTTAATCACAAATTGCTGTTCAATTTGAACACACATTAACAGTTTTGTTTTACAACATTTTCAGCTATATGTATTCATATTTCATTTTACAGAAAATTAAAATTCTCTGGTTTCATTTACAATAATTTGTATACATTTGTAAACATCAGTTTTCTCCCAAATGTAAAGAACAAAATAAGTTTGCAGATGAAATAATATAAAAAGGCACATTTAGGTGATAATTCACACTAAATATTCAGCTTAAGATACTTTTAGCTTTAGTGTTTTGCCTGTTTTTGTTTGTGCAGATGAGTTTCAATCTCTTTGGAAAGTTTTAAAAGTTATTTTGAACTCCGCTGTATTTTTACAGAAAATGCAACTTGCAGCTTAATTAGTCTTTTTGCTACCACTTACGGAGAACTTTAATTGACAGAAAACAGGACAAGAAAAAAGATGTGGGAAAAAAGGAGGATTAAAGACTTAATCTAAATAATAACTTGATGCTTAAATGTTATTATATTCAAGTGTATTTACTGATTTTTCTCTGAGGTTAATTATACAGTAAGACATTTTAGTTCATATTTTGCTAAAACGTGGAGTCTTCTTTAGAAAACTCCATCCTCAGTTTGAGAGCTGAGCTGGACTCAATGAGCTGCTGTCACCTCCTCGGTTTGCTCAAATCAACATCTGGGCAGAGGTTGGTGACACGAGGACCCAACTCCCACCGGTGTCAGAGTGTCTGCTGCTGTCTAAAGTGTTTTGGAGCCACCGCTGTAAAGACACCGATGTCTACACTGTTAAAAATATCTGCATCATGAATACTTAATACCACGACAGGGCATGGAGAGGCTCATTAGGGCCACATCTCGCCTACTTCCAAGTCAAACTCACCGGTGTCCCGTTAGTATCTGCTCCAAAATGAGAGGGTTAAATAGGAACAACAAAGAACCTCAAACCAATTTCTATTTAAAAAAACAAAATGAGTTTTCCATTCTTTTCCATTAGAGTGATTTGGGGATGTTTTGATGCAGAGCTGAATCATTTTAAACCCACAATAAGCCATGTCTTTGTGCTTTGCTGCACCCACTGTGAATGTATGCTAATTAGGCCACTTGTGGTGTCTAAAAGAGAAACCAACCTACTGAAACACACAAACATGCACACACATCTGGAGATATAAACACAGCAGCTGTCAGTCAAAACCAGGCCACTTCTCTTCACCACAATCTCCACGGCAACATGAGATCTTTGCCCTGCAGCAGCAGATAAACACACAGTGTTTTTGTGTGTTTTTGTGTTTGAGCAGATCATCATATTGTATCCTCTCCTCAGCCCACTCTTCACAGCAATATCAAATTTCTATTTTATCTGCGTATCTGTGTCTGAGTGTTTCTATATAATAAGCTGTTGGTCTGAACTGAAATTTAACAAATTCAGCTCATGTCTGCTGTACTGAGGTGTAATTAAAAGGACATAAAACATTATTATTATTATTTAACATTATTTACAAGCATTTTTTTTCTCTTTGGAATCTGCTTGTTATATCAGTTCTATTTTAGTTTTCTATGCAACTTTTTTGTACTACTGTTGTGTATTCTTTTCAGTAGCCTTTTGCCATTTTTATCTAGTATTTTATCACTTTTAGGTCTGAGATTGTTGTGCTGCTTTTAGCTTTTTACTAATCATTTGCTGCTTTTAGTTGGCATTTATTGCTTTTAGCTTTGAGCTTAAATTTGGCTACTTTTACCTCCTAGCTACAGATTCGCTGTTCTCAACTTTAGTATACTTATACATTATTGTTAGCATTTGGTTACATTTAGCTTCTTGCTATCATTTGACTACACTTGGCTTTAAACCAGGATTTGGCTATAGCTTTAAGGTAAAATTGTGCTACTTTTATTATTTTTAGTCAGTGTTTCGCTACTTTCAGCTAGTGTTCTCTTTTTAAACCATAACTATTTAGTTTCAGCTTCTTCAACTAATTTCAGCAGTCATTCTGAACTCAGTCACACTATGTTCTCATTTTGTTACTTTGTGCTTGTATTTTGCTACTTTTGGATTTCTGTTCTCATTTTTTTATTTTAGCTCTTATTCTGGTTCCTTTAACTTTTAAATATTTTACTCCTTTAACATTTGATAAATTAGTTTCAGCTGCTCCAGCACATATTTAGTTTTCATACGGAATTATGGTTGAAAACAGTTTTTCTTGTTTCATCTGGTCTTACAACAAAGACAACCTCTGCTGACAAGCTAAGAAAATAACGAAGTGCTGAAGCATTGATTTTAGTTTTTGTGGACGTTTTAATGTCCTTTAAGCCACTGTGTGTAAGTGTCCTCTGAAGACACGCCTTTATTGCTCAGCTTAACCGAGCTAAAGATCCGAGGACTGGTCGATACCAGTCACAACCTGACCCACGACCTTCAGCAGCTACACGAAGCCCTAGAGACCAGAGAAATCACTTGTCCCCGCAGGTATCACGAGATCCTGGAGGATCTGAGGTCCACTTACAGCCCAGATTTACCTGTGGTGCGAACCTAAAGCACACCATCCTCAGGGGGAGGAGTCAATACTTTATTTATCACAGCAGAAGACAGGATGTCCCACACAGGACAAGTTTTATTTCACAACACTCACAAGTCTTTCAGTGTTGGGTGATGAAAAACAAAACAAGATGTAAGGCATTTTAGCTGTTAAAAACAAAAATAAACACTGACCTGTTTTCAGTTGCACATCAGCTTCGGGATCTTTGCCTCGACTGGATGTATGTAAATATGATGGTGCTGGAATAAGCATAACGCTACACTTGAAATAATGTTTAAAAAATACACAAAAACACAAATTTAAGATGCTTTTTAAAAAAAGAAAAGAAAAAAATGTCAAATTTTTCTTCAAGACACAAAGAAAAGGAAACATTTATACAAAAGAAAACAGTTAAATGGAAAAAGTTTTAAAACAAAGGTTTATGATGACCTGGTTGTGCGTGTTTGTTGACGGTTGTTTGTGCATGTGTGGGATGTGGACTGTAATTGTTGGAGGCGTGTTGATTAATTAAAGTTCAAGCCTGCAGCATCATGAAACCGTCATAAAACCACAATTAGACTGCGCCCGGTAAAGCGATGACACCGGTAGCTCCTCACGCACGAAGCTCGCAGGAATAAATGAGTAAATATGAGGCGCCCGACGGCGAGCCGCGTGTAGCCTTCAGCCGCGCGTTTATTCTTCTGTTTGCTTGTCAAAACATCAAACGGCACGCGCTTCCTGTTGGTGATGAATTCACGAGTTGCTTCGCCATCATTACATTACAGTGAAACTCATAAATAAAACACCTCGAGTCTGAGACCTGTAAACAAGAGTGATGGCTTCACTTCACGCTTCATTTATCTATTTACTCCTGTTTTCTATTTTTTTAATATTAATTCTTGTTATTTTACGGTTGTGCTCTGCCATTGTGCCTGTTAAGCACTTTTTCCTCCATGAAGAAATTGCTTGTCTGACGCGGCCTCTTCTGTGAAACTGTACTTGTCACATGCAGGCGTGCGTGTTTACAGAATACGATTGCAGAAATTCAAACACGCGTGTCGACGAACACCCCCCCCCCCTCGTTTTCCCACTCTTCAAGTCTTCACTTTCAGCTGAAACAAGTGAGCTTTTTTCTGAGCTGTTATTTGAAATCCATCTGCAGAGAACGAAAAGTCCTACTTTTTAATCATGCTCTCCTTCCAGAGGGCTATTAATCTTTTTTTTTCTGTCACTAACGAGTGTGTTTGAGGGGGGGTGAGGAGGAGTGTGACAGTTATGTGGGCATTGAATGAAAGCTAAGAGAATAAAAAGAGACTGCTGTCGACGTGTCGCTCCATTAGAAAGAACAAAATGACCCTCATCACCTCGTCTTCCCTGCAGACCTAATTGGGTTCTCTGGGGGAAAATTTCTTCGGACCTAAATTGCATTTGTTCTGTCTCCTCAGAGCGTGGCCCGGCCTGGCCCACCCTAGCAGCATGCAGCTCCTCCAGAGCATGGCGGGAAATAATAATCCCGGTTGTCACACCCTAATAGTCATTGCTGCATAGCTGCACCGCCGGATGGAGAATAATATCATTAATTCTGAGGTGATGGGTGTCGTCAGGTTACAGATGAAGCTAATTTCTTGGGTTGTAAGTAGGATGAGGTTATGGAATTATTAAGAATGTAGTGGTGGTGTAGTGGTGTACGGATCACTCGCCATGGTTGGAACGCATGGCTACCGCGGATTGGGTGTTTTATTCTAGAACGTGATGATTGGTTGATTAATTTAAAAAGCTGGTTGTATGTTCACGTACGTATGAAGCCAATAGGACCACATCATCCACAAATAGCAGAGATGTGATCCTAAGGTCACCAAAAAGGATCCCCTCAACACCTTGGCTGCGCCTAGAAATTCTGTCCATAAA
>JARVGW010000194.1:18590005-18601135 GCA_031762495.1 Anablepsoides rubrolineatus
TTTGATGAGAGGATAACATTATAACATGGTATAAAGCTCCAAAAAGTGGATTTTACATGATATAGCCCCTTTAAATGATTAATGGTTAAATTACATAGAGACTAAATGAAAAATGATATCATCGTATGCCAAATGTGGATCAATTTCATATGCCTATCTAACAATCATTTATTAGTTAGAAGGGCATATGAAATTGCATCAATCACTGTCTTGTGAACTGAACTGAATCTAATATTGTGACAGATTGTGATACCGAAATATCGTATTGTCATCCAAGTAAATCTATATAATACCATATTGTGATAAATCTGGTGATCCCCCCCCCCCTCAATGACTAGGGGTGTAAGAAATTATCAATACACTGAAATATCACAATATTTAATTTCCTGATACTGTATTGATTCACTAAAACAGTGTTTTTAAAGTGGGGTCCACTGAAAGCTGGAGGGAAGATTAAAAAAAATAATAATTTATGCATGTTTTAGAAAGTTACCATAAAATCTAATCTGCTTTTTAATTATTATTTTATAATATAAATTATAATACACTAAAATGTCATTTATTTAAAAGTTTGACTTCTTTTGTTCTGTTCTTAATGCTAACAGTTTGTTGGAAAGTTGTTTTTTCAGTGGGTATAATGTTGAAAACATGTTAGTTAATAAGATTCTTATGCTAAAAAATCTAATAATAAATTAATGATGGCTAAAAGTGAGAAAAAAAAAACACTTTAAAAGTTGATGTTTCTTTACATATTTTGTAGTATTGTTTGTGGGTTTGCAAGGAGGGTCCCCAACAAAAAGTTAATGTTTGCGGGGCCATGACATGGAAAAGTTTGGGTACCCAGTCTCTAAAGTACCGTATAAAATTTTAATTAAGGTTTAAAATGAAAACTTTCATGCCAGCAGTTCACTTTTGTGTTGTAGTTTAGCCTCCTGCAGAGAGTATAGTGCTAGCTCAAACGTTAGCATTTTGAGTAAACAATAGCAGACCGGAACCCACTCTGTCAAAGATTAGTCTTATACTCTGTCAATTGTCTTATACTGGACGTTCTTTCTCCTGTAGTCTAACTGCAGCCTGCAATCAGAGTAGTCAGGATTCAACTGGCAGCTAGGCATTTGCCTAACACCCCAAGCTAATGGGGCTAATTTGGGGCGGCTGTGGCGGAGTGGTTAGGGGAGTCGTCTTGGAACCGGTTCGATCCCCCGTCCAGCCGTTTCAGTTGTTGTGTCCTTGGGCAAGACACTTTACCCGCCTTGTCTACTGATGGTGGTCAGAGGGTCCGGTGGCGCCGGTGCATGGCAGCCTCGCCTCTGTCAGTGTGCCCCAGCTGTGGCTACAGTGTAGTTTGCCATCATCAGTGTGTGAATGTGTGTGTGCATGGGAGAGTGTCTGTAAGTGCTTTGGGGTCCGGAAGGACTTGATAAAGCGCTATATAAGTTCAGTCCATTTACCATTTACCATAATGGGGGTCCCTGAGGGACGTTAATTGGCCAAATGCAACGACCATATTAAACACTGAGTGCAATGACATGACTGTTTTACTCGCACTACCTCCTTAAAGGTGTCTTTTCACAAAATATTGTGATATATTGTATCCTGACTCCTGTGTTATGATTTGTATCATAGCACCAAATTCTTGCCAACACACAGCCCTAATGTTTACAGCTGACCGCAGGACTTGGTTTGAGCTGTCCAATCACAGATGTTGCTAGCATCGTTATTAAATAAATATTTTGTGAAAAATCAAGTGTTTAAGTTTCTTTCAGGGATTCCAGTTTAATGAATTTTATCTGTGGGTTCTGCTTGAACTGCCGTAGATGTCAGCTCCATACTTCTCCTTCAAATCTCCTCTCACCCACCTCTGCCCCAGCTCCTCTTTTTTAAAAAATAAATGTCATGTTTGCCACCGTTGTTGCCCTGATATGTACTCTGAGCCTTAGATGCTCAGGTGTTTGATTGTGAAAAGCCACTAAAGTCCCTGAACTGAGTCTCGTCTTCCAGGATCAACAACTTATGGATTCAGGTCTGTCCACATAAGCTGCTCCTGGAGGACAACCAAAGACATCAGCATAATCACATGGTGGGAATGCCTGTCCACTCTTCACCTCCCTGACAACTGGTATCTTAGCACCCTCTGCCTCTTGGAGCTTCACACCCCCACAGAGGAATCAGCCGTCAACACTCCCACCAGTGACAGAGCTGTAATACATGAGCGCTCTTAAAGGCAATCTCTGTCGCCTGACACCTTCGAGAGTCAACAAATAACACAACCGACGTCAAAAACACGCGATTGTTTTTATCAGAAACCAATAACAACGGCTCTTCTGCTCTGCCCTGCAACAAAGGGTCGTAATTTCCCAGAAGTTGTTTTAATTTTGTCAGAATTTTAAACTCAGATCATCAGCTGAGAAGGAATAATAATAGTTGCCTTGGAAATGACTTTAAGCACCGTATATAGACAGTTATGTTGGTGTTTCTTTAAAATCAGTACGTAAGTGCTGTTTTTAATAATCATTATTGAGCAAGACCTTTATTTTGCACTTTAATAAGAAGAAAGCTGCAAATAACTTCAGTTAGAGCTTTTTATATGCTTTAACTAATTATCAAGTCCTCACTCAATCATGAAATGCTAAAATTAATTAATACATTAATATAAAATCCAGTTTACATTAACTCTAATGGACCTTTGATTACATGGAAATAATTACGAGGCTACTTGTGATTTATTTTGCAGAAAGCTGAACGAAGCAGAAGCTTTTAATCAAAATTTTAGCCGAACATTTTGAAACATTCAAAAGGATAATTATCTTTTGTTTCTGTCGCAGATAGTGACAAGAAAATTAAGCCTCTGTGTGACGTGAAATCAAAAGCGTTAAACCAAAGTGAATGTTTGAGTGAAACCTCGTGCTCGTGTTGAAGGAGATCTGTTCACTTAAAGTTCCCGTCTGACAGCAGCCCATGTTGCACTCAGCAGAGCTTAAGGACTTCACACATTTATGAACAAAGACAGGGAGGTGAAAGTGAGGAGGATGAACTGTAATGTGCTGTCACACGAACATTAGCTGAGGGACACCGGGCGCTCTCGGTGGACAAAGCGTCGCCCGTTTTGCCACATCTGGAAATATGAAACACACTTTAATTAGAAGCAAAAGGTCAGCTTTTGCGCATTCTGGCTGGTTCCCAGTAGACAGCTGGTGGTGATATTACAAACATGCCAACTTGCCCAGAGGAGTTCACTTGGGCTCAGTGGGTGTAAGAAAAGAAACGTGGAATATTTAAAGTCGAGCTCACTTGTCAGAGCATCTCAAGTAGATGCAAAGCAGCTGAAGTGATGGAGATTAATCCTAAAGCACATTTATGGAGACGTTTAAACTCTTTCTCAGACTTGGTTTATTCTCCTGGGGAAGGCTTTTAAAAATAATTCAGGTTTTAGAAAGGTAACCTCAAAAGTGTCAAGGACTTTGAAACAATGCTTACTTTCCAATCAATATGTTTTTATCTGTTGGATAAAAAGACGTCAGGTTTATGTAGAGAAATCCATCTTACAATGCGAAAGCATACAAGTGCTCAAATCTGTTCACCTGTGAATTTGACTTGAGCTTTTCACATGTGTAATGCTGTGTTCAAGGCTGGTGTAAAGCTGGGAAATCGATATGAGGAAAATATATTTCCAACTTATAGCTCGTTTAATAAACCCTTTATTAAAACACATACACTGAACATGACAGGGTTCCAAAAATGTTACATTTTGTCAGCTGTACGGCTGAAATAAACAACCTAAAACAAGTTGGTTGAAAATTTAGGATAATTAAATATACATCTTGGGGATGCACGATATATTGGCATTATTATTTACGGTTATTTAACATTGGTATTGGCCGATGTTGATTATTTTTTAGCATATCAGTATCAGTTTATGAGCTATTGTGCCAAGTCAGAAATGTATTTTGCATGTTTTTTTGTTTCCTGCGACTCCCAGTTTATCCAAAATTCTGAGGTCCTAACGCCATGATGGTGGAGCCACCTTCCATCTGCTAAAGTCCAGAAACAAGCAGGTGCTTTATTGGTTCCTGGCTCTCTTTAACGTACGCTGTGGCGTGGCGTCAGCACACACGTTGGGAGCTGCAGGAAAGGATGTGGGGCACAAAATCAATTTCCTTTGTTGTCTCAACCACACCGGCTGCTCCTCTCCACCCAGTAAAGTCTAATCCTTCTGAGCCGAGACATTTCAATTAAACAAATATCTTTAAAAAAATGAGGAATATAAGTCCATTTCACCCTGCTCTATTATTTAAAAAGAGGGCAGATCAGCCACAGAAAGGACTTCTGTCAATAACAAAAATATTGTAAAAAAGAAGCGATAACGGAGGGCCTTTTGGATTTTCTTCTGCTCTTGCCTCTGTCATTTTATATATAAAACAAAATAGTGTTTAGTTACAGGCTGGATGTCAAACAGTTTTCATTTAGCAGCCGAATGAATTTTTATTTAATCCTAAACAACAAAAGCATAATTAAACAGCCTTGAGCAATATGTGCAAAGTAAAGAGTTTAAAGTGAGGAGAGAAACTGAAACCAGTTAATGCTGCGTAAACTGTCCTTTTAGAGTCAAAACTTATTTTCAAGTGAGATTACATGCTGTCGTTTCTGCAGGAGTGACAGCAGAGATGAAAATGTAACCGAGTCGGGAGAGAGGAAGGTGTAAATGAAAACTCGACAGCTACATGGTAAAAGCCCCGTCTGAATTCTCCCGAAGCTATAGACGTCTTCGCTCGACCTCCGACCCCTCTACAGACGCTTCAACGTGTCTCTGAGCTCTGCGTGATGATGAGGACGAAGATGACAGCTCTCAAATGTGTTCGTCGTCACACTGCTCCTTGACTTTCGGTACGAGAGACGGGAAAGTGGACGAAAATGAGAAGAGACGGGAGATTGATGAGTGAAGTGGTGAGAAAAAAAAATGTAGAATAGCTTTCGAGTGAATGAATTCAAGGAAACAGACGTTGCATCGCAGGAAGGCTGTGGTTGTTTTTGTATTCATGGACTCACAGTGTGGCTTTATTTCTGCTTCAGGTAGGAGATGTACTGACAAATGACAAAGATTACAAATCCAGTCATGAAGAAAGAAACAAAAACGTGAGGTTTAGCTATCCATGAGGCAAATAATGTGTTGCACAGGAACAGCTTGGAGAAGGCAACTCAGAATACAGATTAGGATGAAATTTTGTGTTTGTTATGTTCTGTCTTCTTCTGAATGGGTGTTCTGAAATGTAATTTCATTGTGCTCTGTACGATGACAATAAAGGCCTTATCTAATCTAATCTAATCTAATCTATCTAATCTAATTATAGTCTTATTCTAAGAATCTGTAAGAAACTTGATTCAAACAACCAAAACATCCATCACTGTTTGAACCCAACTGTTCAAACAGTGATGGGTACGATCTGCAAAATCTCTTCCTATACATTAGGGCTGGGTATAAATTCAGATTTCCCAAATTGATTCGATTCGATTCACAACAATTCACGATTCAGTTTGATTGATTTTTAAATCAGTCAAGGATATCATAAAGTAACATTTATTTTGATATAGAAGACATTCTCAAAGGAACTAATTCTGTAAATAGTAGAAACTAATTCTAACTTGGTGCATTGGTAAAATTCTGAACATAAAAGGCAAACTTGTAAATTGGACGTTTAATCTTGAAACAAAACTTTCTTAAGTTTCAAAGGGTTTAAACAAAAAAGGAATTGCAAGAGAAAGTGTTGTTGGATATATTCGTTTTTTATGAAACTAAGAATAATTTTCTTGATCATTAAGAAGTGATGGGAATAAGGTTACAAGAGAAGAGTTGGAATAATGTAAATATACTTATGCCCACTCTTTTGAGCGTATGAAAACAGTGTATTTGTAATGTTTCTGTTCAACCACTGCTTTACTACATGTTAACTAATTTATTAATTACAAATAAATAAATAAAAAACAATGGGTTCCAGAGGCAACACTAAACAACAAAACTAAGTTAATATTGTATCTTTAAAAATGTCTCAAAGCTTAGAGAATCTCTTGAAGTGTTTGTCAACATTTAAAGAAGTGGTTCTCAACCCTGGTCCTCAAGAACCTCAAGGACCAGGGTTGAGAACCACTGCTTTATGCCCCATTTGTTTCTAATGCACATTTTTGTTAAAGCACTCCAGCTTTATCGTTCAACTCCCTGAAAACAAATTGAGATTGTATTAAATTGTGTCGATGCTTTATACACTTCCATCAGTTATACAACATGACGCCGAGCAGCAGAAAGAAATATAAAACATTGCGTTAAAGGATCAGTAAAGACACGCCCCAACAGAAAACAGATTATTAGTAAACTTGAGTTTTAAATGGTGTCCCTGTTTGTGGCATAAAACAGCTCGTGAATTTCTGCTCCTCATGCTGCTGTTAGGAATGATATTGTCCATCCACAGTGTCCACAGACCCACACAGATGTAGATCTCTGAGGCACAGTTTGAATAAATAATCCTCTTCTTGACCTTACACACCGCCCTCTGTTTGAACAACCCAACCTTGCAGCCTCTGGTAAATGTTGGCATTAGCATTTTGGCATTTACACTGTTTGTCCTGTTTTTCCCCTCCTCCTTGTGTGGTTTGTGTTTTGCTGCTGCTGGAGTGTGCAATCACGAGAGACTTGTGTCCTTTCACACCCAAAACAGAACTCTGTCCTGAACAGCAGGACGGGAGCAGAAGGGCAAAAATCTTAGATGTCAAGAACATCCTCAGTAGATATTCTCAACCTGCTGTCTGCCCTTTTCAGGGGGTCAAAAGCTCACTTTTCACTGATCTCATTACAGTCAGTGGCATTTCATTAGCCGGGCTCTATCATAAAGCACCATTATCGCTCCATCAGATAGTCTGCTCCTCATAGCCTTCCAGGGCAGCTATAAATGATGGCTAATATAATCCTGAAGTTCTGGGGCAAAAGATGAGATGATGGAGGAGGAGAGGGAGCTGAAATGGCTACTTACTTGGCCGAACTTTCATACCTATTTCTTAACTTTCAATCCTGTATTATAAAAGTGAAACTGGTTTATGCCTAATCGCTCTACGCTCAACTAAGAAGTGTTTAATTCATAAAGCCTATTTGGCTAAACAGCACTTGTTGACAGTTTGTCTCTTAACATCAACTAAACTAACTTCATAAAAAAAGGGCCGAACACCCGGTGTCAGCACCTGACAATCCGGAGACGAAGAATTATAAAAGGACTTTCATCTAAATTCATGACTATTTTTTTTTGCACAGCATCTGTGATATGCTGCCAAAACCAGCGTTGCTGCGTTGCCGTATGCACCGTCACAGACGGGCTGAGGAAGTTCTCATCTGCCGCCTGTCAGCCGACTGGCAGCCGATCCATGAAAGCCTTTGAAGTGTAAAGCAACAGAGCTCCATTATGTGGTATAATACTGTATAAACGATGCTTCTGTTAGACCCTGCTTTGTGTCGCAAAGTAAATATTGACTAACTGAAGAGAACAAAAGAAAAACGAAACTCTTACAAAAAGTTAGACGTGTTTGTTTGTTGCTCTCCTTGATGACATTATCTTCAGGTATCATTCAAGGCTAATTTTACCGTCTCATTTTTACAACAAAGAACCTGGATTATTGAGATGCATCAGGACGTCTACGGTCTGTGGTTATTTAAATAAACATGCTGCAGCTGAACTTGTTACCAGGAAAAAAAAGACAAACATCACCTCATGTCACTCCCAGATGAATATCATATTGGTTTCAATTCAAAGTCTGACACTGCCATCTCTCTAAAACCAAATCAGACACTCTGACTTGATTTGAACCCTGCTGAGATCTGCAGAGTGCGCTCTGTTAAACCAATCCCAGGTCCGTTTCTCCATTTTTTAGAACTTTAAGTGGACTGAACTCAGTAAATCTGTAGCTACCTTTAAACCTGTTATATAAATTGAAAATGATTTATCCTTGTGAAAGCTTTGCAAGTGCTTGATATTTAAATTTGAACCTTAATCAGTTTGTCTGTTTTCATAAAACTGTTAGGAAAACTACAAAACAAATATTTTTCTTTAGTTTATTATGAGGCTCTGTTCATCTGTTAAAAACCAATGAATATATGTTTTGTTCAAAAACAAGCTTCTTTTTAAAGGGGACATATCCTGCACAATTACATTTTTTAGCGGTTAAATACATTTTGTTGTGTACTTGGAGTCTCTAGAAGTGCAGAAAAGTTAGATTGAATTTCTCCCAGTGCTGCATAGATATCTTTATATTTTGTTTGGGTCATATTTTCAGTTATCTCTATTTTTTATGTCATTTAATAAACTATATCACAGTATTTGCAATGGAACTGCCAAATAAGGTCTGGACGTTTGTCTTCATTCTCCTCTGGTTCTGGGTCAAACTCTGGCTCCAACATGTAAGACTGGATGAACAAGTCTTCTCTTGTTGACATCTTTTAATTCATTTGTAAATAAAAAGTTTCTGCGCAGTTATATAGCCATAAACCCCTCTATCAAACTAGAATGAACCAGTCTGGAAGCTGGAGGGGGGATTTAAAGATACAGCCTCAAAAACGAGTTGACCTGAGGCATGCCTCCAAAGAGGGGCGGTGCTTGTGGAGTTACAATAGAAGAATTCAGACCAAAGCATTGCAGTTCCACTTTATATATACCCCAACTGAAGGATTTAAATGTGAAAAAGAAGGATTTAAAAGCAGGATATATCTCATTTAATTAAAATGACTGAGTAACAAAGCCTGACTACTTGAGAAATGCTCGATACATAATGTTTAATGAAACAGTACTTCCTAAAAATCACAATAACACATTAATAAAACCTGCGGAGTGACAGAAAGAGGCGTCATTCTGTTTAAAATAATCAATAATGAGCTCTTAATTGCATTTTAGAGGCAGTTTGTAGATATTTCCAATTCCCATTATCCCAGAGACCAATAAAATCCAACAGATAAGCATCTTCATGTTTCACCATCTAACGCACACAAGCATCAAATCCTGTTTAATTGGAAACCTGGATATTAACTCCTCGTCAATATTAGCTTCGTATGGAGTTTCAGAATGTAAAATAATTACCAGAGTTAGATACTATGACTGAGCTCATATTAGGTCTCTTTTTAATCTTCTTTGCTTTTTAAATAATTAAACTTTATATAATTTCCAGCAGAAGAAACAAAAACATGTTAGTGTTTTGCTTTAACTTATTGAGCTTTATAGACGGTATAAATGGGTGAACTGAAGTTAAACTTTAACGTCCTCATGGTTTTATTTAAAATGTAGACTTGGTGAAATAAACACAACATGCTGAGCACAGCTTTCTATAAGCAAAGTGTTCATTAGTTTGTGCTAGAGACAATTTAGAGTTTAATTCTATTCGCCACATCTTTTTTTTATTATTTAGTTGATAATTAAAACGTGCTCAATACATCTGGAGTTTAAATTGTTTTTTATTCAGCCTAGACGAGCTCATTTTAGTGATTTATGCTCATTAGATGGCGACAGTGTAGCTAGCATATGTCACTTAGATCGCTATTAATCAACAGAACAAAAGTTTAATTATCTGGTAAATAAAATACGGCTACAAAAAGTCGTTTTCCCCTTTTCGAAGGCTGACATTAATCCTTTGTGCTAAAGAACTTTATTCTTTTCAAAATGTGTTGCTTTATTACAAAAGAACAAACACCTGAACAACACTAAATATGCAGAGATCAATCTCCCAAATGAAAGTCAATTTTCATCTGTCTGAGAAAACCAAAGTGCTTTGCAAACCATTTTCATTTGCTGTATTGTGAAAGCTTTTAGAACCTCTGAGACAGGCATCGATGCATTAGGATAATAACGTGACGCAAAAAGATTGTTACACTGAAGTAAACAAAGTCGACACCAGGTGAGTGAGGAGGAAAAAAGATGACATAAATCTAAAGACTATTAAACATGAGTTAAAGATCATATGGCAATACATGTTTTGGGATGACATTGCTTTCTGATCATTTTAAGTAGGTTTCCTTCAGCAAATCAGCAGAAAGTGATGATTGGAGTGAAATAAATTATTCCAAACAAATATCAGCCTTCAAAATGATAAACTATTTTATATTAAGCTGAATAAATAAGGATTTTTGTGTTTGGTATTTCTTTGTTGTAACAATGCTTCTTATACCGTTGGAAATCCTCTTAATTTCCCTTTTAAATGGTGCCACATTTGTAAGGAACATGCATTTATGGGATGAGCAGTAAAGCGGAGTATGTGGGTTGTGCACATGAAAAATTTGCCAATTTTTTTTCTGCCAAACTGCTTATTTTGTTGTTGCTGTTTTGAGCTTCTGGTACTCCCAAGTGCTGCCAATCAGAAGCTACTATAAGATTTATTATCAAGAAGCATTGTTACAACAAAGAAATAATCTACCAAGAACTAACTACTAACCTCTACATGAGTTTAAATGAGTCTTTCCAAGCAGCTTATTTCTGGTGGTGTTTTAAATTGGTTTTAGGAAACATTTCTTTAAGCTTTATTAAGATACAGACTTTGTTTTTACAATTAATTTCAAGGCCAGTACCTCTGTCATGAATTTGCACCCGGGAAGTGCATAGTAATGGGCTTAATAAAAATAAACTATATTTTACAAAAATTGATTGACCAACCCTTTGAATGACCTACAAGAAAGTTTGACTTCTTTGGTAGAAATGTATAACAAAATAAAGGTGGTTTAAAACTTTTGCACTGTACTCTGAATCACTGAAACTGAGATCCTTCTTGCATTTACTCTGTAGGACTGAGAAGCAAAAGATACATAGTATATATAAAATATAAATAGCACTTAGAGACAAGTGTTGTTTTCAGAAGTTTTACATATTTTTGTTAATTCCATATTTCGCCCGCCAAACTAATTGTTGAGATCTGGGGATGCAGCCAACACTACAGCTACTGCATCCAAGTAATTTGATTTACAAATATTAGATAAAGTGCTAAAAGACAAACAAACGTGTTATCATCTGAAGGCCATTTGGCCAAGCAGATACAGTTGTACAGTGGTGGGCACCGCTAATTGAAAAATTAGTTCCGCTATTTCTAAACCGCTTATAAATTATTTTAGGTCCGCAA
>JARVGW010000194.1:18614754-18627320 GCA_031762495.1 Anablepsoides rubrolineatus
ATGTCAGGTTTTTAGGAAAATTGCCGCTTATCAATTAATCGTTAGTCGATCGATAAGATCAATCAACTTTAGATTAACCCATTAATCGATAACTTGCATCCCTACATCCTACACATTTATTTCAGTTCAGCCTACTCTAATCTCCTAACTTCAACCTGAAAACACAGATTTTTTGGGGGGGATGGTGATAATCTCAGCCTGTGAACTGATAATCATGACAAACGAAGCAACGAGGAGTCAGCTCACACAGACAGATTTTCAAACCAGTCCAGCGGGATCAGTCTGTCTTCTCAGATCAACTAAATGAAGTCCACAGAGGAAACAGGTTACACAGACTTCTTTCAAACCGAGCGTGTTTTCAATCCTTGCTCTAAAAGTGCTGAAGGACACGTGTTACCGTGGTTACTAAATGATTTTGCGTGCACACGCTGTAATTATACGAACAGTTTGTGTACCCTTTGGTAACGGGAGGTAAATTTATTAGCAGAGTGTTTTCCATTTAGAAGGTCGTGACTGCACCTCCGCCCCCCACACAGACAGTTATTTATTGTTTATTAATATAAATGGTGCAAAAGTTTAACTTTAAGTGCTCCCTCCAGCTCAGACAAACTACATCAACAAGATAAAAGGTTTAGTTTTGATGAGACAAAAAAAGTAGATGTTTTGTAGTGAACAGGCTCACAACATCAGAGACTTTTTGCTGGTTCATCATAGCGTGAATCAGATTATCCACGCATCGCATGATGAAAGTGAAAAAGGTCAGCAGCACTGATTGGTTCCTCACACCTCTTCGCCAAAGCACCTGCTCCTGATGAGCCCCGACATTTTAACCTGCACAAAAACGTGAAAGGTCAGCAGTTTTATACCGTCTCCAGCTGCTGTTATATTTGTTTCTTAACAATGTTTTGATTCTAGTAAAAAAAAACATACTGTTTTTCTTTCTGCTGTTTTTGTGCTATTTCAACAATTCCTAAATCCAAACGTTCAGCTCCTTCAGAGGATTCCACCTATGACTTTTGGCATTTCAGCAATTTGTACTTTGAAATATTTTGCTTTTTTGTCCAATTTTGTCCTCATTGAAAATAAAAGAAGCCGTTTTCATCATTCCTAAAACCCTTTAAAATGTTCATAAATCTTTACTGAACTTTTTACCCTTTGTTCTGGTTCTGCTTCTTTAACTAATTTGTGCTAAATTCAGCTACCTTCAGCTTCTATTTAGCTAATTTTAGCTTTTTTTCTGCTTTATTAGCTATCATTCTGACCTTTTTTGCTAATCTGCACCTTTCAACATTTTGCACTTTCTGCTAATTTCAGTTGTTTTCTGTGTTTTCAGATACTTCTTTAGCTAATTTGAGCTTTTTCAGCTAAATTGACCTTTTTGTGATAATTTAAGTTTAATTCAACAAACGTGCTCCTGCTTTATTTTGCTAATTTCAACATTTTTAGCAACATTTTAGCTTTCTTATGCCAATTTTGACTGTTTTAGCTATTTTAAAAACAAATTCTGTTTGGTACTTTTTTCTTGATTCTTTCTGCTAATTAGAAAATTTTTAAACTCTTTCCCCCATCTGCTAATTTCAAATAGTTTCTGCTACTTTTAGATTCTTTTTGCTAATGTCTTTCTGGTAGTGACAACGTTTTTGCTTTTAAAGTTACGTTTTGCTAGTATTCACTATTTTCTGCTAATTTTAGTTACATTTCCTCTTAGTACAGCTGTTTGGACACATTTTTTGCTATTTTTCTACTTATTTTTCATTTTTGTTTTACTACTTTCAGCAGAATCAGCTGAATTTAAACTCATAGACCATTTTGCTATTAAATCTTTTCAGCTTATTTAGCAAAAAATACTTTCAGCATTATACATTCACAGTGTATTTTCACAAAAACTGCAAATTCTCTAGTTTTGATTTGATGTTTGTCTTTGTATTATCTATGATGAAAAACTAAAATAAATAAGCATCATGCATTACCAAAAGTGAAATCATCAGAATCATGTTTTGTTGCTAACATTGCAGAGGTTTGTTTTTGAATATTAATGAGTACACTTTGAACAGTCTCAGCATAGGATTACTGAGTCTGTAAAATAATGCAGTCAGAGGAGGAATCAGAGATGTGAAGTCAAAAACCAGAAGTTAACTTTCTTCCCTCTTCTTCTAAAAATAAATGGCCACTAAAAGCTGTGAGAATGAAACTAAACAAGGTGAGGAATATTAGCTATTTTATAAAAACCCTCATGAGTTTTGAGTTACATTAACCCCCAAACAATGATTTAATGGTGTAGAAAATGTGTTAGAAGCATAAACCCCTGAAAAAAATCAACTATTATGGCTTTAAATGTAGATGTAAAACATCATCTGGACTCAAAAAGGTTTTTCAGCCCCGTAGAGCTCTTCTCCTGTTGAGACGGGCGACACAGAAAGCCAGACATAAATACTTGATCTGGGTCCAAGGCAGCCTGCAGCTACCCAGCTCCACCAGCTGGTCAGGGCAGCCTAACAGAGGAGTGTCAGGAGAAAGCAGGATGGAAAAGAGCGCAACAGACACTCCTCACAGACAGGCGGTCCTGCCGAGTCCAAAGAGGCAGCAGGCAGCAGGAAGCAATCTGCGGTGTACAGCCACTCTCGGGGGGCAGAGGAAGGATTTATCTTTAAATATCCTAGAAATTAAAAAAAAGCTCTGCCTATCAAAACGGCGGAGGGATATGCCTGTGGGTTTGGAGAGACCCTACTGCATTGTTTGTTGAGTCCCTACGGGTCCTAATTGTGTTCAGCCCCATGCGAAACAATACGAGATAGCCCAGCATCTGCCACGAAAACTTACTTTGTACGTTCGTCTTGGTCCAGACAGAAAACAAAGCTTCTGGTAATCTCAGAGGAAACATCGAGACATGATGTCTCAGGGAGAAAGGGAAAACACACAGGAATACTTCTTTTATTTTACAGCTAAAAACCAATAAACCTTACAATAAAAATGCTAATTTACATATTGAATCATGATCATACTTCAGCTCTATCCATTAACGGCAAGACTGAAAGCAATTTACTATTCAAATTAAAAATTACGATTCAGCAGACTATAATCCATGTTAGCAGCATAAAGCTGAGTACAGCCTGAGTTCAGGTTTGATTATTTTATTCAGAAGACTGTTAAATGTGCAAAAGACAAGTAAAACCTGAAAGTAGAAAGTCATTTGGTTTTAGAAACTTTCTAATGTTTCTACAGAAACTCTGAGTTGTGTCATTTTGATTTGTCTCGCTAGAGGTTTGTTGGAGAGACACCCTGCTGGATTTGGCCACATCAGAGCTAGGGTTGGGCAATAAAGACAAATAAAAGTATTTACAATTAAATGTAGCATTTACCCAACAATGAATAATATGATGCTTAAAAGATGAAAACTGCACTTACATGTTTTTGACTCTAAATCAGCTACCCTGTGCTCATTAGCATTAGCTCTTCATTAGCATTAGTGTTAGCTCTGCATTATTGGTAGGTGCACTATAGTGTTACTTCAGTATTAGAATTAGCTCTGCATTAGCATTAGCTTCACTTTAGCAGTAACATTAACATTTGCCGCAATGACTTATAGAAGTCACCAATCCTAGTAATCTCAAATTGCTAAATATTAATTGGTGACAGTTTTTCAGACAATTAATTGCACACAGGACGATTCTGCACTTATGAGAACCAAATATGTAATGTTTGCTTCAACAGACACAACACAGTGACATAATGAGCTGGAGAGTTGGCCTGGAGTAAAATTAATTAATACACAAACAGTAAGTGCCAATTTTTAAAGTGCATTTTCATAAAAACAAGCTTCAAGTTGTTTTAATAAGCAGACTGTGCCAAGAGAAAAAGAATATTCACGATTTGCACATAATAAATTCATGAAAAAAAAAAAACAGTTGTGAAAATTAAAACACTGATGTTTGCTCATGCTGCCAGCTATGTCAAGTGTTTTAGTTGTTAGTAAAGCTCATCCTGACCAACAGCAGCAGCAGATGAGTCCCAGAGAAAGTCAGTTCCACTAAAAGCTGCACAAGAAGGAATATTTAATCACTCAGAGCCTCGGGAGTGAAAATATCAACACTAGTTACTGGTGAGGATTCAACTTATTGCAATGTTTGTAGTCCAGCCAACAAAGCTGTCCAACGGTTATCACATGTTTGTGTTTAATTAATCCCACAGTGTCGTGAATTTCTCCATAAACAATTTCCCCGTTTCAACAAAGTGACAGGCTTGGCTGAGCTGAGCAGAGTTAAAGCTGCATTCAACCAAAAGCAGAATCAAAACATTTGTTTGGAGAACATCTGAGACCTGAAACTTAGCTTTGAGCTACGAGGAGCAGATTGCAGCTGAAACTATCAGAATGACAACAAAAGTAAGTTTAAAGAAAAGTGGAGTTGAGGTTGGGCCAACAGATTCTTGATCCGTTTGGATTTCTTGCAGTAAAAAGACGCAGAAAAAAGAAAACGTACATCTATTCAGTTGTATTTCTACTCAAAAACATCTAACTTTACCACTTCCTCTTTTATTTATATTTATTTTAAAATAAAACTGTGTGCATCTGAGATGGTTTTGCTTCACGCCTTTATATATATTCCTTTCACCATCAAAAGCTAAATGAAAAACAAACTAAATTATTTGAGTGCACCCCTTTTAACTCTGTGCAGGTATAGTGAAAATACATATTTGACGGTTAATTTACTACCCTTTTCTTTTCAAAACGTCACCACTCTTTGTATGATAGAGCCTGTGGGAGACTTTTAAAGTAAGTACATAAAAAGCATCTTCGCATCCCATGAGCCTCTGGGCTCAGCTTGCAAAAACCAACAAGCTGTCAGACTGGCAATCCCGCGGGTAACATCCTCCACCCTGGGATCGTTCCTATGCGGTGCCAAAATGCACACATATTTGTAAAGTAAACAACACAACAAAAAGAACATTTAACCTACAACCGGTGGTGCAGGCACTGTCATTTAGGGACTTAATAAGGTCTGGAAAGTACAAAATAAAAGCCACAGATTCAGTGAAACTGAGTCAGAAGCATGAGCTGCAGTCAAACTGACAGACAGGCAGAGCTTCGTTCTGCTCCGCTGCTCGCCGTGCACCTGGGCATTCGGCGTCTCGCCTGGGTGCCACAGTGCCGAGACGGATCTCCCGAGAAAAAATCTGATTGCTCATCCCTGCGAGGAGAGGAACAGGTCTGATCTACTTTTTATTACCCCTCCAACGCTGTCCACCGACCGGACAAGACGCACGAGACACGGCGAGTCTGTCATGTAGGCTCAGACGCTTTCCTCTGGGCTCCCTCTCAACCAAGCATCAAAAATCAAACCAACGGGCTTCCGCCACCACTCCTGATGCAGATTCTAACTGAGAGGCATCACCGGTGAGCCAAAGAGATTGAAAAGACGGGTCAGAAGCAGGGACGATGAAAAACCGAAGAAGTCAGTGTGTGCTTAAACCTCCCTGAGATGACATTTGATATGGCTTCTAGTGTGTGTCACTTTAGCTCCAACAGAAACCGTCACTTGAAGGATGGAAATATCTGAGCAGAGAGGTGAGCAGAAGGATCTGTGAGGCCTGAATGCTTTATCCTCTGCTTGTTTCCGTGGGGTCTTGAAAAAAGCATCAGTTTACACATTTACCTATCAAGCACCTGCAAATGTATTCTATGCAATGAATGGTGTTGGGTGATATTAGGGAAAAAAATAATCAAGATTAATTGAGGCATTTAGCTGATAAATAAAAATATGATTATTAACAGATGAAAATTGTTTATCAGTACATGTTACTGACTTAGCTAACCTGTGTTCTACAATTATACTTACAATCATTAAACTGTTATCTCCATGTTAAATCTGCATTAGTGATAGCTCTGTGTTAGCATTAATGTTAGCTCAGCATTAGCATTAGCTATTAGCTATGCATTAGTGTTAACTCCCCATTTGTGTTAGCTCTGCATCATTGTTAGCGCCATGTTAGCATTAGTTCTGTCTCAGCATTTGCTCCATGTTAGAGTTAGCTCTACATTATGGCGGCACAATGGCTCTGTGGTTAGCACCAACGCCTCACAGCAAGAAGGTCCTGGGTTCAATCCCCGGTTCGGACCTGAGGTCTTTCATGTTCTCCTTGTGCTTGCGTGCGTTTTCTCCGGGTACTCCGGTTTCTCCCACCCCTAAAAACATGTATAATAGGTTGCCTTCAGGCCCAGGCCCTTGAAAAAGGGGATTTGCTTGTTTAAATAACGGTAAATAAAATAATAATTAGCATTAGATCTACATTGGTGTTAGCCCCAATAAAATGTTAGCATTAGCTCCACATTAACATTAGTTCAGAATAAAGGTTACCGTTTCTTTAGCATTTAATCTTGTTAGTGTTTTTTCCATGTTATAGCATTAACTCTGCATTAGCGTTAGCTCTGCCTTTGCGTTAGCTGCACAATAGTGTTAGCTCTACATTACTATCAATGTTAGATCTTTGTTAGTGTTAGCTCTACTATAGTGTCAGCTCCATGTTTGCATTAGCTCTGCATAAGCTGAGCATTGGTATTAGTGTTAGCTCTGCATTAGCATTACCATTAGCTCTGTGCCTCGATGACATGTAAGTCACTAATTGTAGTAATCGACAAGTGCAAAAAATAATTGCTGATAGTTTTTCTGACAATTATTGCACAAGATACAATTCTGCCCAAATCTAGCAAAGAAACAAAGAAGAGAAAGGCTGCTGATGTGTATTGATTTTCTTTTTTGTAAAGGAAAGGTGGCAGTGGTATAAAGAAAAAAGTGTGTACACATCAATACGTGTTGGCTTTTCCAATCAGCCCAGAATCTAGGAGAGAACAGGTAAAGATCTCAATGTTAACTTTATTATGAACCTTGTGTGTAAATGTGTGCGGATGTTCTTCTGCACACAATCAGAAGTAGATCTAAATTACAGCTGACGTGCTGTCAGAGTTTTGATAATTGCCGTGAGGAAGTGTGTGAATGAAAATGACATCAGATGTATTTAATTTATGTAGGTAAGCATCAAGGTTAATGACCTCCTTCCTGCCTGTGTATGGCAGGCTATTTTTACATAAAACCAGCTTCACCACATTTACATTACAGATATCTGAAATTGGTTTATGACTAAACACATTAGTTAATAAAGATACCTCTCTTACATTCTGACTAGCATAAAGGATGTTATAATTCCAAGTAAGTTGTATGGTGTCTTTAATTAAAAAATATCTTGAATAATTATCTTATTTATGTAGCATTTTGGTGCCAAGTTTATAAAACACAGCTTTACTAAGCCACTAGAGCCTTACCTTAATTTGATGTTCAGTTGTCCGTAGCATCTGGTCAGTCCAACTCAAATTCTCATGTTTTGAAAACAAATTAAGTTTTTACTTTTGAGATATATTCTGACTAGTCAGAATGTAAATGATTTAGATTATCATTACAGCAGTCAAAATACATATGTTCCTAGTCTAAACTAATTTTTAGATATCTAGAATGTAATTACAGATAGTCAAACAAAGCTGATTTTATGTTAAAATGGTCTGTCGTATTACGTAAAACTTTTTTTTGCTGACAGTTTTACACAGACAAAAAAATGTAGTCCTCTTGTTTTTATTACGTCTTCAATATGAATTTTACTCAGCTTTATTTTGATGAAGTCAAACTCACTGAACAGAGGCTATATGGGTTTCCTAGTTTAAACAATTTTAGACGGGAGCTCAGAGATGTACAATATGCAAAGCCAGGCTGTTCCAGAACGAGGTCCGATTTAGTCGAGTATCTGCTGTTCTGAGAAGGACTGAATAAATTCATTCCTATTAGGGAAACAACCCCAGATGTGGAAAAACATACAGGGATTTCAGTTACAGTCAAGCAGAGGACAAACATGAAACATCTGAGGTCACATCCTGGTACACTGGATTTTTGAAATACTGCTTCTTGAAATAATAAATTTGAATTCTCAGCAACACAGAAACTTGAATAAACAGGATTAGGCCTTTAGAATTAAGTTTTGTGGAGGCAACAAGTCCAGAAGAGAAACCCAGACCTCCTACTCCTCAGTCTCCAACTCCTGGTGGATCCAAAAGAGTCATGCCTGCAGTAAATGTGGTATGATGACAATATATATATTTTAATTAAAGTGGATTTTGGTGATGTGAAGAAGGATCATAAAGTGTTTAAACACTCTCAGTAGCTGGAAGTTTGTTTAACACAGAGACAATTTATAGGAAGTTTTTACACCTAAACCTTTACTTATTTTTCTATAATTAAACTGCCTCTTCACACAATGTTCTGTAACGAATCCGTCCGCAAGCAGAAAAAACGTCTTTAATCATAAAAAAACTCTCACTAAACAGAACTGTGACATCCCCACAGAATACGCTGAAATATTCTGTCGCTGGATTGGAAAAAAATCTAATAAAAACCATCTTTTTGCAGCCCTAATAGCGTGCTTTTCTTTGTTCAAACAGGTAAAACATCCACCTGGAGAGATATTGCAAAGTCACACTGGTAATGTACCTGAACAGTAATATTTCTTTTAGCACACAGGCACAAAAACCTATTTTTTCCTTGGATTGTTTAGAAATTCGGTGCACGTTGACGCCATTAGATTTTCAGACACATTAAATTCCCAAGTTTGCAAAAACCTCAGGCGTAATATGCCTGTACACTCCCCAGACCTCCTCTCCATCCATCATATAGATCATTTAAAAATGATTGTTTATGGTGTGTTTTCTTCACCACGGGCGATAATAAGACCCTATCAGGTGTTGTGAGCCACACAACCCTGCTTTATGGTAATTAAGACACAGCGTTGACTCTCAAGCCCTGCCACATTTGCCCAAAAGGGATAAGAAGTGCCCCGGCATATCGAGAAACCTCACTTGAACCTCAGGTATGATATTAAAAAGCCTTCCTGCACAGCCATCATTAACAGGCAAAAGCCACAAGCAAGCATTATTTTCAGGTGTGCAGAAATGTTATTTTCAGCCCTTTAAATTTGCAACTTTATTTGAATGATAGAGTGAGTGGTGATGAGGGTTACTCTCCCAGAACATTTTGCACATGTATAACAGAATGATTGTCAATATTCCAGCATCAGTTATGCAACTCTGCAGCTCCATCTGTGCACCTCAGCTGTATAAAGAGGAGCATTTAAATGCAATCACCCTGAAGGTAGTTAAGAGTAGCTGCTTTTTCTGGAAAAGAAACAAAAAAAATGCAAGTCAAGGAGTCAGAAGTTTCAATTTTCTGCTTCTCCTCCTTCAGCTTTCTGATCAGCTCTTCTCGCCTCGCCACTCGGTCACGCTTTGGTTCAGACATCAATCGCCTGTCTGCAGAACAGATGTGGCTTATCGGATCGGGGCATCGCCTTCGTCTCGGCAGCCCACCCTGGCAAACTCCGTTCAGTTCGCAGGACTCCAACCAAACAACACATCCTCACAACAATGATGCTTCTACAAATGAAGTGGCAGAAAAAAACATTTGAAAAGTTGCTCGCACAACTTCTCAGTACACAGCAAAAACAGGAGTGTTAAAATTTCAGTGTTAAACTTTTGGGTGTTGATTTAACTCCCCCTAGTATTCTTTTAACACTTTGAGTAAGCCGACACTCAGTGTTGATTTCCTCAGTGTTGTATCACTGTATTAAGTCTTATATAACACTTAACAGTGCTATTATATGACACCATGCATTGTTGAAAGAAGTATTCTGAAAAAGCCCTGCCCTCTTCCACCTCATGTCAGACAGACCAGTATTTTCTCAGCAAGAGATTCTGGGTAATCTTGTAGAAATGATGTGTTTGTATGTTTATGACTATTAAAGACGTTCAAGGGTGTAAAAATTAGTTGTTCTGGTTAGTTTCTTGTTCAGTTTGATCAAGTTGTCCAAGTTTAAGTTTGTGTTATTGGCCAAAACCATAAGTGAGTTTCTACTAACTACTTAGCAGTGTTAATGCAACACTACAAAGAGTTTGATTTTAACCCTGAGCACTAAATTTACACTTTGTTTGCCTCACTCTGTTAACCTTTTTAACACCACAATTTCCTATGTTAATAATAATACACTAGTGTTAGTTTTAGCACAATATTTTAACACTGTTGAAATTTTAATGTGACACCCAGAATTGTTGAATATTAAACACTGGCTGGTATTAAATTAACAAAACAATGGGTGTTAAAATTTAACACTTTCACAAATGTTATTTTAACACCACCAAGTGTGGACACATATAGACACTGTGGGTGTTAAATTAACATTGTAGGTGTTAAATTAACACTGGTGTTTTTGCTGTGTACCTCCAACAAACACTTTGAACTGGACTTGAGTCCTTGTGTGGTCTGATGTTTGGCCTTACCCTCCCATAACCACCTGAAACTACTTATGAAGGTTATGTACAGCTTTTTGCTTCTTTTTCTCCCAGATGAATGTGCCTTACCAGTTTGAACAAATAGATGAGTTTGTGGAAAATGTTAATTTAATTTAAACTGAATCCACTTTTTTGACATTTACCCAGCCAAATCATTAGGAATAAAAAAATATTTATCATGACACAACCTTTCGAGAAAATTGGGTGATTTATCAACAAAATCTAAAAGTCAAAACAGGAGCAGAAACGGCAAATGGCACAAAATTTGGTCTTGGAAATGTTTGGCCTCATTAACTCTTGAAATGACATTTTAAAACGCCAAAAAAATAATTCAATAGGATTAAGACAAAACTGTGAGAGAAATCTTTAAGGCTGAGTCTGGCTCTTTTTTACCTTCGTAAAACTAATCAAGATGCAAACCAATGTGCAGCATATTTTTGATTAATGGAGTTTTCTTCAGGTGAGATAATTTAATGTAGGTGTCTGGATTCAACAGCAACAGTCCCTCTGCATATATTAAGGAGCAGTAACTTGTTTTAGTTCCTCCAAGTGCAGAAATCTGGGAGAGGGGAGCAGGGAACTTTTCCTCAGTAATTAGACCATTTTACTGCCTGAACACAAGTCGGACTTCAAGCTATTTAGGCCTATTCATGTTAGACAACCATCACTCATTCCAGTTCATAGAGACACCTTTCTCCCCCTCAGAGAGTACAATATTCACAATCCTATTTGCAGAAGAGAGAAGTCATTACTGTCTATCGTTCTAACACAAGCCTCTTGTGTAACAAGATGAAGCCTGGAGGTGCTATTTTCTCCAACTGAGTCACACCGATGAAAAACTCAAGTGTGACGATGATGTAAGCCTAATGCACACACTCCATGACACGTCCATGACCTAAACAAACGCTCGTGCTACAGCAGAGTCCGTCAGCGGAGCGACATGATACAGGACCTGCACGCCACGTCTCCTAATGACAATCCCTTTGTTCTCCGAAGCCGGAGAACAAAGCGTGGGCCGTGGTCTGAAGTGAACAAAGCCAGGAGGGAGCGGTGCGTCTGAACCCCTTCGCCGCTCCACCGCGGGAGTGGGCGAGGAGCAGAGGTGATGCAAGCTCAGGCACTGACGAATTCTTATTTTCCCGCTTGAAAAAGCTTGCGGTTCTGTTGTTTTTCATGCGCTGGCAGCCGAGGCTTCCTGTATGCTTGACTGGCGGATCCAACCTGACCCAGAATTTGCTGCGTGGGCGCTCAAGGTCCTCTATCATTTGCCCTCTCTAACTCGATCATGTTGACCCGTTGCTCAACATTAATTACTACCTGGACCTGCCTCCAATCAGCAGTAATTGAGGGGCAAAAATATAAATAATGAGCAACCCTTAATTGTCATTTCTTAATGTCACCGATTAACAAATTAAGAGAATTGTCTTCAACACACGCTGCTCCTCAGGTGATTAACCCTAATTTAAACTGCTGCCACACGCAGATGAAAGCACGCCGATTTTGGTCGATCCGGTGTCGTAGGACACATTAAAAATTCCTCACATTCACAGAAAGAACAGAGAGACGAGTGAGACAAAATGAGGGTCAGAAATGAATGATTAAAAAAGGTTAAACTGTAATCTCTAACATAGAAACTGTAGCATAATTCCACAAAGACTTTATTTAGAAAAGACAGGTTGACTTAAACCACTGTAAATCTGGTTGATGTTAAACTTTAACCTAGAACAACATCCAGCCTTTAAGAGTAAACATGCATGTTTTTCCATTTAGAGAAAATTGTGTGGAAAGTGTTTCACAAGATCAAAAATCACAACTCTGTGTTAACATTAGTGTTAGCTCCGTGTTAGCATTAGTGTTAGCTATCATTAGTGTTAGCTCCGTGTTAGTGTTGACTCTGTGTTCAACTCTGTGTTAACCTTAGCACCACTTTTGTTTTAGCATTAGCTGAACATTAGTGTCAATGTTAGCTTTGCATTAGTGTTAGCTCTGTTAGCTCCCCAAATGTTTTTTTCAAACTGTTGCGTTTAGACACATGGAAAAAAAAAATAAAACAGCTCTGGCCTAGGGCTGCGCGGTATATGCGGTATACGGTAGAAACGGTATGAAATTGACCTACGGTAGAGATTTTTCCTCTACCGTCATATCGTAGGTTACGTCATCACACCTGCAGCCCGCTGCGAGTGCAGAG
>JARVGW010000194.1:18628246-18647026 GCA_031762495.1 Anablepsoides rubrolineatus
ATTTCTGTATTTATTTCAGATTTAGTCAGTCATACATTTAGTTCTTTTCAGTGTTTAAAATAGGACATGTCGAAACAGTGTTTAATCAAAGTTAAACGTGAAACGTCAAAGTTCATTAAAACTGGCCGTTCGAGGGCCACCATAACGGTATGTGGCCCTCGGTGAAAATGAATTTGACACCCCTGCTCTAAATATTACATTATCTTTACTTTTTATGAAAGTTTTATACCGTGATAGATTAAATTTATACCGTGATATGATATTGAGGTCATACCGCCCAGCCCTACTCTGGCCATGCTTACCTGCAGTGTGAACATAGTCTAAGATGCACTTTTGTTCTTAATTGTGAGTGGTAGGTAATTTTCAAAAATTAAGAAAAAAATTAAACATAAACAATATTTAAGCCAAAAAAACATGCCTAAACACCCTTGAAGGTACAGCGAACTGAACAACCAAAGCAACAGTTTGAACCTGTTACAGAGTGGGATTAAGATACATGAAATAATTGCCTCACATGAAGTAATCAATAAGAGTCTTAGACGGAGCTCATAAGAGCGTGACGAGTGTTTCTTCCTCCGTCATGTCTTGGGACTGTGGGAATGGATGACAGTGTGACTCATTCGGCCCCGGGTGGCCGTGTCAGACCCGTTTTCTAGCTGTTGACTAAATGCTCCTGGTTCTGTAAACATGAACAAATGCGCCCTACAGGAGCACCTGCCCCGCAGCTCCCCTGCACATCGGACTAATGAATTTTTAAAGACAACATCAATCAAACTGCAGGGCGGATCGATAGACCGTAGAATGGATTTCATCAGAGCTCTAGAGGAAGGTTTTGGTACAAATATCACATCTGTGCAGCTTCTTGTCAAGGTTGTTTTTTTTTTTATTCAAGCTTAATTAAAAAAAGTAATCAAATCTATGCAGTAAGATGTCAGGAAATGTATTTACACAGGATTAAATGATCCTACATGACACCGGAGAGCAGCTCTCTGTTGACACTTGTTTTACGAAGTCTGGGAGGTCCATTTTAGCATCATTTCCACTCGTTGTTGTGTTAATTCCATAAACTACCTCCAGTGTTAGAGGTGTATTGATTCCAGCTTCCTATAGTTTAATTTGCAGATCTATTAATTTACCTGACACAAAGATAGAAGTCTCAATTTCCCTACATCTACTCTCCTGTTTTTCTTTCTGGAGACAAAAACTGTTTTAAAGATTATCCCTAAAATCCAACAATGCTAGCAACATTTCATCTGCGTCCTGCAGCGATAAGAAGTCAAGAGCAAAATCACTTAAATTTGATTAGAAATGTTGAGCGGGATGCAAAATATAAAAAAAGGCAATACCATCAGAAATCAGTGAGCGGAGAAAAAAATAGTCATAACCCAAGGGGATATAAGAGCCTACATTTACTTAAAATGGGGGAAAAATGGAAACCTCTTCAGAAGCTGAGCCCAGAATATACAGGAGTAACTCAATAATTGAATCAAAAGAAAGAGCAGACAGAAAATGTTGTATTGTAACACTTTTGCCTTCGAGCCACACTCCGTTATTTCAGCAAGAACAAAGTACAAAGGTGGAGCACTGAGATGCTTCAGGAGGCTGAATGAAAGCTTCATTTTCATTTTTCTGTCTTTAATAACTTAAAGTCTACGGCTGTGATTTAAAATCCAGCCTCTGGTTTAATTAACTGAACCCGACAAAGCCATCAATCCAAATATTTAACGGCACAATAATTAAATATGAAACACATCTAAAACTGACTGAGTTTAAGCCTCTTTTGTGTTTTTATTAAGGTTAGTTAACTGCAGAGTCTGTGTAGTTATTGATCATTTGCTTTTTCATTTTAAAAACACATACTGAAAAACAAATGGTTAATTTTATACTCCAAAAACAGTGGTCAGAGTCTTGTTCAGTAGTGAGGGAAGAAGGGAGATGGAGCGGGTGATCGAAAGGTGGATTGGTGCCGTGTTTGCAATGACACGGGTGCTGTATCGATCTGATTTACTGATCCATCTACTGAGTAGTGAGAGAAAGAACAAGATTACAAATACTACAAGCAGCAAAATGAGTTTCCTTCGTAGGGTGTCTGGGCTCTCCCTTAAAGATGGAGTGAGTAGCTCGAGTCACTGCTCCTTCACATCGAGAGGAGCCAGTTGAGGTGGTTCAGGCATCTGGTTAGCATGCCTACCTGGTGAGGTGTTTCGGGCACGTCCCACCAGGAGGAGACCCAGATGAAGACACGCGGGAGGAACTGTGTTTCTCCCAGAAGAGCTGGCCCAAGTGGCTGGGGAGAGGGAAGTCTGGGCTGCTCTGCTTAGGCTGCTGCCCCCACGACATGCACCTGGATAAGTTAATGGATGGATCGCTAATCTAGCTAATTTCTTTTAAAAAATCTATTTATCAAGCTCCACTTTAAATAGTCTGATAATAGGATGAATAAACACTTTATAACTAGCTAACCAGGCAGTATATCATTGATGATTCAAACTGTTTGTGCTTTAGCACATGAAGCCTTTCTCCAAGAGATCCATGGTGAGGAACTTGAAGCTGCAGCAGGGTCTAAAGAACAGCGTTGAGTTACCTTAAGGGTGTCAAACATCTGGTTTGACAAAAATAAAAAGACAAACTGTTTTTACCTTTTTACAGTATGAAAAGAAAACCGAATAATCTGTTTCTTGTATTTAAATGTTTTTAAAATGAAAAACCTACACAAACCCTACAGAAACATATAGATAATTCAGAGAATTTACTGCTAAATGCCCCAACATTTGAGTATTTCATTGTAGAGGGAGCTGAGGTGAAGCTCTCTGTTTACCTGTCTACGTTCCTACTTTCACATATGGTCATGAACTCTAGTGACTGAAATAACATCACAGCTACAGGAGGTTAAAGAGTTTTCTGTGAAGGTTAGCTGGGCCCTGCTCCTCCACATTGAGAGGAGCCAGTTGCCATCAAGTCTAAATAAAATCTGCAATACCACATTTTTAAACATTAACTGAGGCGTCTGGTTCAGCCTCACTTCTCATCGAACCGTCAATAAGGAAGAACAACCTGCTCCGACTCAGATAACAGCTGGTGGAAAAAGTGAAGCATCGCATTTACTCAAACTGTTCTGCTACTTAAACAACGCTCATAATCTTCATGTGTTCGAGTGTTGTAGCATGCACCATACCCATAATCCACAGCTAAAGCAACACAAGGGAAACATTTGCTCCAGTTTTCTGCCAAGAGAAAGATTTTAGAAACACCAAAGAGACCAAATAGAATAAAAATAAAGAAGCAGAGCTGATTGACTAAAAACCTGCTGCTTTCTTTGGTACTCGAGGACATTTGTGTGTCCTGTCCTGCTACTAGACTCGTGTGCTATCTGAGGTCCACACGACCCAGACTCATTGTGTTGTTCTCAGCTGTCGAGAGCTTCCCACAATCCCATCCCTGTGGTAAAGAGAAAGCTTTGTAAGCTTCTGGAGCTGCAGGGTTTGGAGATCCCTGGGGTAAAGCAAGAGACGCTTTGAAAAAAAACAAAAACTTAAAGCTTCTCTTCTGGTCTTTTTTTAAAAGCCCTGTTCTAAAAGTTGAAACTCTGAAGCAGTTCTTCACAGAAAATCGACTTAAAGCTGAAAGTCGAAGCAGAGCCCTTAAAAGAATGCTTTTTCATGACAAGAACTTAAAGTAGAAAGATTCAGAATTACTGTAACTGTGTTTAAAAAAATCACATATTTATAAAATTTAGCAGCCAGCAACTGTGTCATTGTTTACATTATGAGCTCAAACATTAAAGGAGCTGTGGTATCTCTGTGGTCAATGCCACAATCCTGTAATCCTGAGGCTGCGTGTTTGAGTCTAAATTGAATCAGAACGGGCATATGACATAAAAAAAGCCAAATCTTTCACCCTAATTGAAGGGAGAAAAGCCAAAAAGAAAAACAACAAACTCACCCATTTAAAACCCTAAAAAGTTAATAACTAAAACACTTGAACATTTTTTCCAAGTTCTCTGTTCTTCTTTTGCAAAAAAAGTTAAACGTAACATTAGCTGAAGCATTATTTATTTTTTTATTGACCTTTATCTTGCTGTGAGGCATCATTGCTAATCACAGAGCCATCATGCTGCCCCACTAGCAACAAATAATTCCTTAAAAGAGAGCATATCACTCTCCATTTTTCATGCCAGAGTTTTAGACGAAGCTCATCTTATGTGGCAAAATTGTGGAATTATGGTCTCGAGTCGATAATAAGGTTGTGCTGAATGTAATGAAAAGAACCACGAAGGCACCTCTGGGCCATTTACCTTCAAGAGTATTACATTTTTATGACACCAAAGTCGACACCTTGAGGTCAGGCTGCTAAGCTGTAAACACTATGAGCAATTACTCTGTTATTTATAGCTCTGAGCAGAAGAGTTCAGAGGAACTCAGAAAACCTACATTTACTTTCTAAAACAGTCCAGCTTTTACTGGAGGACAGTATGTTCTTGTCAGTCAGACATCCAATCTCTTGGAGCGAGAAGCTTCAAACCAGAGCTCAGCACAAACACACCTAACGACACACCGCTGTGATTGACAGCGTCACTCAGAGCCTGAGTTTGAAGCTTAGTGGGAACAGCTGATGGACATTAATGTAGGAGAAACAGCACCGGTTTCTGGTGCAGCAGAAACAACAAAACAAGATGTGGAAACCTTTTTTACACAGCTGAATTTTGAATGAGTTTACATAAGAAAAGAGATAAACAAAAGAATAAAAATAGTTGTACCTCCTTTAGTTACATTTCATTCAGCTCCTCTGGATGTTTGTGATAAGCAGCAGCAGATGAACACAGCCTAAAACTTCTGCAAAGGAAAGAATAAAAATTGTTTTATTTAGGTCTGTCTTAAAATAATCTTGAGACAGCAACACATGTTATAGCACATTTTTATTCTCTTGACTTCAACTCCTTATTTATATTATTTAGCTGTAGCTATTTAATCCTTCATCCCATTCAATCTGACTGTCTGTCTGTTAGGAAATTATCTCATGAACTATTTGACATATTTTAACAAAAACTCATACTATTCAATGGACATGATTACAGCTGATTACTTTCTGGATTCATGATTCAAGATTGCCACCAAGTTAATACAATTATGGTCAAGAAAGCTAAAATTTGGTAGCTAAATGCTAATCAACTCGTTTAGCAATTATTCAAAATAAATGACCACCAGAGCTAAAACAAAAATTAGCAGTCGTTAGTTGAATTATTAGGGAAAGACAACGAGAACTGAAACAATAAAGCTAACACAATTTATTTAGTTTTCATTTGTTTGCATGTGTTTTGCATTGAATTGATGGATTAGTTTTAATGTTGGTACATTTTTCTGTAATTCAAACTAAAACTAAAACAAAAAACATCTGTATTTTAAACAAGCTAATCCTTAAGTTTGAACTTGTTAAACTAAGTCGCTTGTGACGCATTTAGCATCAGATAGCACAAGCTAGCGTTAGCTTACCTTTAGCCCGAGAGATTCGTGACTTATTTTACCGCATAGTTTTTTCGTTGACTTATTTTTTATTTGCAGAAACTAATTTATATTCAACTCCTCAGGTTTTTCTGGCGATATGCGACGAAACACAGACTGCGTCCCTCATCCCGTTAAATACGCATCGTAAAGGAGCCCGGAGTATGGCAAGCTGTTGTTGCATGTAATCAAAACATTTTTTGAAAAGGGGACATTTAAAACATATATAACTAGAATTTGATATATATAAAATATTAATATAAGGTCACTATGAATAAAACAAACCTTGGCTTTTGGTCTACTCCAGATTTATATACGTCAAACATTTCTGCGCATGCTCTGTCGGACAAACTTTGTTCATTTGTCACCTCTGTGCGCGTTCCCGTCTCAGGTCTGTGGAGATGTCGGTGCCGTCTCCGCGCTCCCGCGACTCAAAACTATTTGGTCTTCAAACAGGAGTGGACGGAAACAAAGGACAACATGTCGAGGTAAGTCACGGGAAAATAAGTTTATTTTAACTTCTGTTAAGTTTAAACATATTTTAAGACGAACCTGATAAGTTGTAATAGAAATTTAAATCAGTAAATTGTAAAAGTTTAAACAATTAATTTTATTCCCTCCTTCTGTTGGTTCTTTTGTTGCATCTTTAATAAAAGTGTGTGAACTTGGTTTATAATTCAAGGGTATTTAGTTAGAATAAACTCTTACTTTAAAAAAAATCATGCTTTTGTAATTGTTTTCCTAAAATGAAGACCAAGTTTGAACATTTTAGACAATTATTTTATTTGTAATTTCATCTTTTACTAACTTTTAGTTTTTAACATGATGTAGAGTATTATAAAGTAATTATCCTTTTATTCTGTCCTGACTTTAATGAAAATGACTGATAAATTAATTACAAACATGCACAATCTAAAATGTAACACATTATCTTTCTGTACATTTCAGTTGACTGTGTCTGAGGGAAATGTTGACATTTGTTCTTGTAATTTATTTCATCCTCACCAGTAAAAGTGAAAAAGAGTTCTCAGGCTGCAGAAAGCTTCGTAACAAGTTCAACAAAATTAATCTGATTAAAGAATTACAACATTCCACGCCTTAATCTCACAGAAACATGCAGGTTCACTCTAACCAATGATTTGAATTCTTTACAGTTTACCTGGAGAGTCGTCCAGCTTCTATCCAGAAAGATTTAACACAACTAGAAGTGACAAATTAAGTTTTATTGAAATTAAAGCGTACATAATCCAAAATAGATGAGAACAAACGAGTTTAATGTGTGTTTTATTGTAAATCTGCTTCTCAGTTTAAATCTAAACAGGATTCATCCAATAATTTAGGCTGCTGACTCTTATTTTGAAAAACTAATTTTGATCTGTTCATCTTAAATTAAAGGCCTGGCGTTCCTCAGAGGGATGCACGTTGCCCGCCAGAGTTTTACACTAAAACTGTCTCATTAAAAGAAACTTATTTAGATCCAAACTTGTAAATTGTTTGAAATTTTGAGATTTCATGAGACGTATACGTGTTTGGAGTTTCACCAGAATCTGTCCAGATGTTCATGAGATATTTTGCTAACACAGGGACACACCTCTTCAGTTAAAAATGGTGTTGAGTTCAAATGATCAAATTAACAAATATTTGTTTCCTCCTCGGCAGATGAGTATCTTCCATGGAGCTCGGACCATCAGCCGGCCCTGATTGGACACGTTTCCTCCGGACGGCTGGAGTGGAGCGGGGGGCACCATGGAGGCGGTAGTGATTGTGGCCATCGGGGTGTTAGCCACCATTTTCCTGGCCTCCTTCGTGGCTCTGGTGGTGGTGTGCAGACATCGTTACTGCCGCGCTCACGACCTGCTGCATCACTTCGACTGCAAGTCAGTGAATCAGTGGAAAAACTTCAAATCTTATTCTTCTTCTTTCAGCTGTTCTCTGAATTCTGGTACAATTTGGACAAAACTAAAAACCTAGCCAAGTTACAATTTTATGCTTCTTTTAACTAATCTTGTTACATTTAGCTGTTCTTTAGCTACAACCTTTTGATACTTTTAGCGACCATGCTACTTTATGAGTAACAAAAGGCTAACCAAGTGAGAATTTTGATACTTCTAGCCAGCATTATGCTACTTTTAGCTAGTCTTTTGTTACTCTTAGTTAACCTTTGGCTACTTTTAGTCAGCGTTATGTTACTTTTAGCTGGCCTTTTCATATTTAGTTAATCTTTGGCTACTTTTAGCCAGCATTATGCTACTCCACCTAGCCTTTTGATACTTTTAGCCATCTCTGTGTTTCTTTAGCTGTTCTTTAGCTACTGCTACTCTTAGTTGAACTTTGTATGCTTTTTGCCAGTTTTATGTTACTTTAAGAGCAGCAAAAGGCTAATAACTAAGTGAGAATTTTGCTACTTCAAGCTAACATTCTATTACTTTGAGCTAGCCTTTTGCTACTATTAGTTAACCTTTTGATACTTGCTAGCATTATGCTACTCCACCTATCCTTTTGCTACTTTCAGCCAGCTGTTTCTTTAACTTTTTATTCTTGGCATTCCCATCTTTGCAGCTTGTAGTTAGTTTTATCTGTAACGGCTCAGTTTCTTCAGAGTTCTGTAAAGTTTTTCTGCTCTTTACATTCATGTTTTATTTTAAAAAAAAGTCAACTCTCTCTAGTTGTCTGTAATAATTCTGCAAAGTAGCCTCCCCACCTTTTAAAAAAGTAGTTTTTTTTGTGCTTTCAGCTTCTTTTTCTGTTTCGTTTTACTCCACAGACCCACAGTGGATCTGATCGGAGCCATGGAAACTCAGAGCGAGCCGTCGGAGCTGGAGCTGGACGACGTGGTCATCACCAACCCTCACATCGAGGCCATCCTGGAGAACGAGGATTGGATCGAGGACGCTTCGTACGTCTGGCTGCTGACGTTTTAACCTGATTTAACAAGAAAAAATAAATAAAAGAATTAACTGTAACTCTTCATGTTCTACAGCGGCCTGGTGTCTCACTGCATCTCGATACTAAAGGTAAAAAACATTTTGCCGTTTGTGAAATGAATATTTTAGCAGATGTGTGCAGGGATGTAACGACCGGACCGTTCTTCTAACAGATCTGCCACACGTTGACTGAAAAGCTGGTGGCGATGACGATGGGCTCGGAGGCGAAGGTCAAGGCGCCCGCCAGCTTGAGTGACATCATCACCGTGGCAAAGCGCATCAGCCCAAGGTAATGTTTCACGTGCAGCTCATCAGTTAACAAACCCAACTGATCAACATCCTGGTTCTTTCTTAGAGTGGATGATGTGGTCCGATCCATGTACCCCCCTCTGGATCCAATCCTGCTGGACGCCAGGTAATCAACTCTAAAGCATTGAGACCAGTTTTAGTTTTAGTAGTATAGTGCTTATTTGGAATGTGTTTGTTTTTTACTCCTCAGAGCTACAGCGCTCCTCCTCTCCGTCAGCCACCTGGTGCTGGTGACCCGTAACGCCTGCCACATGTCGGGCAGCATGGACTGGATCGACCAGTCGCTCCACGCCGCCGAGGATCACATGGTGGTTTTACGCGAGGCAGCGATGGCTTCCGAACCGGAACGCAACCTGCTCGGATTTGATGCACAAAGAGAACAGTCCATCTAAAGCGCCGGAGCAATTACAGATTCACTGTTGAAAAGACAAAATCCAGAATAATTATTGTTCTGTGCAGAGCGGTCGATGCAGGATTTTCTCTTTTTATACACCTCGTAAGAAAGACATAGCAGCTCTGCAGAGAACACAAGAGAAAAACAGTTTCTTCAGTGTGCCATCATCCAGCGGTGGGCCCTAAATCCAGTCTGACCAGCCCTGCAGAGTCACATGAAGGCTTAGTCAGCTAATCCATTAGCCAGTGAACCTGAAGGAGCTCCAACAAAGTGGACTATTGTTAAAAAAAGGCTCGACTGGTTCCAAACATGTGGGTCATTCTGACATCTGGATGTGGCAAGAAATAAAACATCCCTCAGAAACTCTGATGCTGGTAGAAACCAGAACTTTTAGCTTGTTTAGCACCAGTACTAAAATATGTTTGTCCCAAGATAATTAATTTTTTTATATTAGCATGTGGAAATTGTGATTATCTTTACTGTGCTACTTTAACACACTTTAATATCTACCATTTATATAGTGCCAATTAGCAACATTGCTAATATTAGCATGCTCACACTGCTAATAATTAGCAATGCAACTAAATTAGCATGCTAGTGCTGCAAAAAATTATCAATATTGCTATATATTAGTATGCTAGTTCTAAAAATAATTAACGTTGCTAAATATTAGCAGGTTAGTGCTGCTTATATTTAGCAACGTTGCTCAATATTAGCATACTAGCACAGCTTATTATTAGCAACATTGCCATTATTAGCACTGCTTGGGCTAGGTGGAGAAGCAGAACGCTGACCTAAAGTATTTATTAGCACTGCTTATAATTACTGACATTACTCAATATTAGCAGGTTAGCATTGCTTTTAGTGTCGTTGCTAAATATTAGCATGCTAGCATTGTTTTTAGTGTCGTTGCTAAATATTAGCATGCTAGCATTGTTTTTAGTGTCGTTGCTAAATGTTAGCATGCTAGCATTGTTTTTAGTGTCGTTGCTAAATATTAGCATGCTAGCATTGTTTTCAGTGTTGTTGCTAAATATTAGCATGCTAGCATTGTTTTTAGTGTCGTTGCTAAATATTAGCATGCTAGCACTGATAATCAATGATAAATATTATCATGCTCTTACTGCTTATGGGACATTGCTTAAAAAAAAAAAAAAAAAAAAAAAGGCATGCTAGCACTGCTTATCCAGAAAGTTGAACCATGTTTTTATCGTGGCTGTCTCTCTTTTTTTTCCTTTAAATTTTTTTAAAGTCTGTTTCAAAAACAAATGTTTAAACTAGCCTTCTAAAATAGCATCTTCAGCTGCTTTTTTTATGCTACAAGACATTTATTAGCATATTAGCCTGTGTTTTAAACGAATAAACCTTTGATATATTGTTCTGTCTGTAGTGCACGTTCAGAGCAGCGTGTTGATTAAGATGAAGCAGAATTAGGATGTTGCTTGGAGCCAGAGGGATGTTATTGGAGCATGTCTACCTGTTCTTTCATGCATAGCTAATAGTGAATCCCCACGGAGCCCTAATAAGGCCCAACAGTGGCCTCAGCTACACACATGCCTCAAAGCTACAAGCCTCAATGACAAAATGCTGCAACATCGAACTATACAAATCTGTCTGCAATGATGATAAAAATGAGGTAAAACTTTTAGCTGAACTGCTAATCTTTGAGTACACAGGTGTGTTTTTGTTGTTTATATCTATAAAATTGAAGAATTTAACTTTTTGTTTCTTCTAAACATGTTTACTCATTTTTAATAAACAGTTTTATTACCGATGTACAGATCTGTCATCATAGGAAGCGAACAATCCATGGCTACAGTCAAATCCAGTTAGGTTCACACACTACTTTGACATAAATAAAGTGATTGTTTTTTTCTGTTTTCATTAAAAGTGTGAGCAGTCTGTTGCAACATGGCGCTGTCCCTGCGTCTCCTTCCTTCCTTCCACAGTCAAGTCTCAGTTTTTGAATCCCGCTTCATCTGGATTCCTAACAGAACAGCCCTTTGCTTTTCTTCAGATCCATTTGTTTGCAGCTCGGGAGCGAGGCGTACTCATCTCTCTTCATTTCTAAAATAGTCTAAAACAAACACAAAAAACAATAAATAAAGTAAACCAATTAGTTATTCTAAAAGATTAATGTCATAAAACTATATTTAATTTAAGTTCTGGTAAACAGCGCAGCCTGCTGGTTGAAGCAGGTCACTGCTGCTGCTCTGTGGCTTCACCTGGAAGTCTTGGTCAGACAGGTAGACCTCCAGGTGCTGGGGGTCCACTCCTTCAGGTAAGGGGCTCCGCAGCAGGTCTTCCAGAGGGTACTGGGTCTTCATGAGCCGGGACAGGGCGTCTTGCACCAACAACAGCTTCACTTGTCCTGAACCGCTCTTTTACACAAATAAAACATGTAATCGGTGAAAACATCTTTCATTAATGAGGTCTGTGGAATAAATTCATTTAAAGCAGTTTTTTGTTGTTGTTTTTTATCCTCTGAGATGGAGGCAGGTTTCATGATGTGATGCTATAATTAGATTCTAGACCTGTTGCCTCAGAGACCAAAGATAATAAGGTAGAAGATGGAAAAACTAAGATGTATTTTTACATAATTTTAATGGTTTTTGTTCTTTTGCGAATTCTTACAAAAACGTTCACAATATTGAGATACATTGTTCTTCAGTATGTTTTTTGTTTCGTATTCAGTAATTCATACATCAAAACATTCAGCTCCTTCAGGACATTTGGCTAAGACTCTTAGCATTCCAGAAATGTAAATTTATTCAGCATGTTCAGCTTCTTCAGCAGCTTTCAGTAAAAACCTTTCAGTGTTAAAAATTCACATTAGATTTTCACAGGAAATGCAAAGTCTAGTTTCATTTGTGGTAGTCTTTTTATTGTTTCTGTTTGTCTTTATTGCACTTTATTTACCATAAAACTTAAAAATTTTGTTTTTATATAAATAAAGAAGCCTTTAGGTAAAGCAGGTGCCTTTTATTGATGCTTTAATCAAATTTATTGTAGATTTAAATGAGGAATGTATTTGTTCTGGTCACTAACGGATGAATTTCTACAAGTTTCTCACTTCTCAGAGGAAATCAATCTAGAGTTTTGTCTCAGATTCATCAGTTTAGCAGCCGTTTCCGCTGTCTGCTCTGTCGCGAGTGGTTTTTTTGTGCGCATGATTTAATGTTTCTGATGCAAATGTAATATCAAAGCATTTTTTTAAACTCATCTATCCTATTGTGTATTTCCAAGCTGAAAAAAGGTAGTGCGACCCTGTTGTGAAAGACCTGTTTACCTTGTTCCCCCATGTTTGTTATGTATGTCTTTCTCTTTAACGAGGGGATCTTAACTAGTCAATGGCAATAAAACTGATTCTGATTCAGATTGATGGAAGTTCTTTGATGTGCAGCAATACTCTGGTCCAAATATATGACATATTCTGGCTGGAAAAACAGTGTGTGTCCTTGTATTTGTTACCTTTTTAGGTCAGTGTCTGGTGTACACAGATACCTTGTCAAGATTAGTGGTCCTCATGGGGACCAAAGACTGGTCCTATTATAGTGGAACTACATTTTTGGGTTGGGGGTTAAGTTTAGGACCAAGGTGTGAACTGAGTTTAGGTCAGGTGGGTTAGGGTTAGGGTTAAAATTAACCTGTGAGGTTAATTTTAGGGTAAATGGTCAGGGTTAGGCTATAAAGTCAAAAATAAAAAAATGAATGGAAGTCAATGCATGCATGTCCCCATGTGGTTAAAGAACAAATGTGTGTGTGTGTATGTGTGTGTGTGTGTGTTCAGACCTGTGTGGGAGGTGTGAGCTTCCTCTCCCAGCGAGGGAAAACATTAGTGAAGGTCAAAGGTTCTGATCCCTCCAAGATGAGGTAGGCCTGCGGGGGCCTCCTCGGGTTTATTTCTGTTGTAAAGAAAAAAAAAAACATTTTTAACTCAACCTCCTATACAAAAAAAAAGCTTTCTGGTGGAAACAAATAATCCCCCTGACCTTTGCAGTACTGCAGCACCGTCTGCATGGCGCACCTTCTCTCGTTACACCAGAGGCTCCAGACTGAAGCGGAGGTCTGGGTTTGATCCGGCTCACCTCGCTGCCACAGGTACACCTCTAACCGATTGTCGAGCAGGAACAAGGCTGAAAATACAGACGAGCGAAGTTCAACTCAGACCTGCTGGACTTAAATGATCCTGAGAAGCTTTGATAATAAAGAAGAAAGGACTTCACCTGGCTGTGGTTCTGAGTACAGAGTCTCCTGGATGAAGGGCATCGCCATCACGAGGCCCGGCAGGCGGGTCGGACTCTGCAGCTCCGTGGCCTGAAATGTACCGGAGGAAGCTCTCAGGTGGAAGAGGCGAGGGGTGAAGTTATATTTACCTGGATCTGTTGAACAAAAACAAATAAAGAGAGACCAAAGAAGCTGAAAATGTTTCATAACAAATCTGTTCATGTCACAAATTTCAAATTTGTTTGCTAAAAGCAGGAAAACAAGAGAAAAATCAGTAGAAAAAAGGCAAAAAAAATGTCAAAAAAGCTGAATGGAGCAAAAATGTAGTTAAAATTAGCTAAAAACAGAAAATATTTGTAAAAAAATATATATATAGCTTAAAAATGCCTAAAAAAGTTGAAACTACCAGAAAGAAGCAAAAAAACGGAATTTACAAATAAATATAAAAAAAAAATAAATCCGAAATTTAGACAAATGAAGGTAAAACAGGCAGAAAAATTAACTTTAACCTTCATGTTTTATTTTGGGACCTTGAAATGATTTAAAAAGCGCGTTTGTTGAATTAAGCAGTAAGAAGCTGAAATATTTACAAAAAGGTGAAGTTGGCTGGAAAACAAGCTAAAATGAGCTGAAAAGTAGCTAAAAGGGATGAAAATAGCAGAAAGAAACTGAAGTTTGCTGAAATAAGCTGAAAAGAACCACCAAAGCATGAATTTAGCCAAATTAGCAAAAAAAAAAAACAGCTAAAAAGTAGCTGAAATGGCAGAAAAAATAAAAACAGCAGAATGAAGCTGAAAGGATCAGAAAAGGCTTAAACAGTAAGAAGCAAAAAGAAGCACTGATTATTGGCAGAAAGAAGTTAAAAAATAACTAAAATTCACACAAAGCATTAAAAAAAAGCAGAATTTCTGTGAGGATTTATGAAAATTTAAAGCCTTATAAATGATGTTGAAAACAGCTTTCTTCATGTTCAATGAGAAACGAAAACGACAGAAACAGTTAAATATCCTAAAAGGTTGAAAATTCTGAAATGTCAAAAGTCACAGCCGAAATGTCCCGAAGAAGCCGAAGGTTTTGATGAATGAAATGTTCATTTAGTACAAAAGTTACAGAACAAGAAGTGGTGTCTCACCTTGCAGCATGCAGTCATAGGTCTTCCGGTCCATCTGGCCCAGTGCTGCCCAGAACTCTGCAGGTTCTGAACCCTCATCTACTGCATGAGTCTCTACTGGACTGGTTTTACTGAGACCCAGCTCCGGTGGACACCTGATGTCCACCAAACACAAACCAGGCGTTAAAATGACGCTGCTCGTCTTTAAAAAAAAAAAAAAAAAAAAAAAAAAAAAAGATTTGAAGCTCACATCTGGGTCAGACGCTGCACCGCCCGCTTGCTGACTTCTCTGGTGCTGCTGGGAGCTTTACAGCCAGTCCAGAGGTACAGCGCCCCCTGCTGGCTGTTCAGCAGGACTACAGAGCCCCTGGACCTCAGACTGTCACAGAGGCAGTCCACCTCCAGCAGCAGAGCCTCCTCAGGCAGCTCTCCTCGCACACAGAACAGACGCCAGTCTGGTGAGAGAAACAAACAATCAGCTGGAAGCAGAAACGCTGAGGGAAACTCTCTGATCTTACTGCACCTGAGCAGGTGGGGGCGTCCTCTCGCCTCCCCTGGTGTATGACCAGGCTGCCCTGGAAAAGCTGCAGAAAACACGGATGCTCTTTACCCTGAGGCACGACCACCTACGAAAACAACACAAACAGTAAACAACAACAACAATCACTGAAATACACTGTTGTATAAAGTACCACAAAGTCACACTTGAGTAAAAGTACAAGTATCTTACCAAAAACCAAGTCTCCTTTAGGAATATTACTTGAGTAAAAGTATTAAAGTATCTGATATTTTTTGTACTTAAGTGATAAAAGTAAACATATTGATTTAAAATGAGCAGTTAGATTTTCTGTAATGACATTTACTAGGAGGTGACCTCTCTGAAACACAGAAATGACTTTATTGTATTAAAATAATTAATTTATGTTAAATTTAGGATGCACTAAAGTTGTTTCAGTTTATATACATATAATCAAGGCTGCACAAACTTTTCCCCAAAATGAAAATCTATCAGAGTGCTGCGGCCAAATATAATAATACAATTCATGAAATACAAATACTTCTTAAGTACAGTCCTTTTATTTTTATGATTATGTCCTGCTGGAGTGTGACATACAATACAGCACAATTTATATGGATAGTTTTTATTTTTTACAATAAGCTGGAATGAAAACAAGCAAAAATGAAATAAAAGTAACAACTTTCTACTTCTTGTCTTTTTAAAGAATGTAAGGAATAGAAAGTAGGCTGAAAAATAATTACTCAAGTAAACTACAGATACTCAAAAATTCTACTTAAGTACAGTAAGAAAGTATTTGTACTTAGTTACTTTACACTTGTGCAGAAACACACACCTGTGAGACTTCTCTGTGGTTTGTCCCGATGGAAAGGAAAGAGGCAGAGTCCCGCCCACTGACCTCGGAGCGCCGACCTCGCCACACAAACACCACCGTGTTCTCCTTCCACCCAGAAACGCTGCCACACTCATCTGGAAGGTTTCCATTTTCTGTAACACAGAAAAACGTGTTTTTGATGATGTGATTTCAAATGAAGAGCAGGAAGTGTCTCTGTTTACTGACCGATGGCGCCGCAGCTGTAGGTCCAGCGGATCACGTAGGAGTCGCCCTCGTGAAGCTGTCCGGAGCTCTCCACCGGGACTTCGCAGTCGTCGAACTCTTGGACGTGCCACGTTTCCACAGCGATGGTCCTCAGCTCCACCTGATGCCCGCTCTCCAACGTGGTGCTGCCTCCGCCTCTCCGGACGTCGACCTCCGCCGGCACACAACCCAACGGACTCTCCGTCTGCAGCGACTCTCCTGAGGCTAAAGCTTTAGCGTTGCAGGGACTCAGGAGGTCCAATGATGGAGACTCAGGCTGGATGGAGAATCAATTTTATTTTTTTAGCTGTTTTTTGCTTGTTTTTAGTGTTTTAATGTTTTTTTTACTGTTGATTTGTTTTGTTGTTTTTGGCCCCTCATGTACTGCACTTTGTGTCAGCGGCTGCTGTTTTTAAAGCGCTTTATAAATAAAGTTGATTTGATTTGATGATTGAGCTGTTTGAGGGACTGACCTGCATCTGATTCTTTTCTGAAACCACTTCTTCAGGGGCTCCGTTCCTGCAGCTCCAGTCCTGGAACTTCTCCCTGAACAGGACGGTCTCGTTGGACTCTGAGACGACACCGAGCAGAGCCCAGCTGGGCCGGCCCTCGCCCCTCCTGAGGACGGAGCGATTAGGGTTAAATCTGTCAGACTCTATTAGTTTTTTGTGATTTGGCTGCAGGGGGAGCGTACAGCTGAACGCCGGCGTCGCTCTCAGTGGGATTGAGCGGGTTGACTTCACAGTTGCTGTAGTCGTACGCTCCGGCCCACACCTGCTGAGTCAGCTGAAGCCCCACGCTCCTCCTGTCGGGGGGAACGTCCCGGCCGTGCCACAGGTACACCTCGCTGCCGAAATCCAACACCAGCACCTGGAAAACAAACGTAAGGCGTAAAGAACCAGAGGAGACGAAACGTCCAGAAGGAGTTCGCTGAACCAGGAGTTGGACCTCGGTGGAGCGCAGCAGGCCGGTGCTGGGAGCCGAGGCCCAGACCTGTGGATCAGGTACCAGCCGGTCCTCTACCAGCCGGTACACACAGTTAGACTCCTCCACCCCAACTTCAAACATCTCGTCCTCCTCTGGAGCTCCAGCGCCTGTGGAGAGAGAAACTGTTTGATGTTTTACAAACTGATAAACCATATTATAAATAATATAATATAATATAATATAATATAATATAATATAATATAATATAATATAATATAATATAATATAATATAATATCTCCCTATGGATAAAGAGACAGCTGACTCCTCAGTTTGACCTCTGACCTCGGTACGGTTTCCTTCCTCCCAGAAGGCTCCAGAAGTCTTGGGCCGCGTCGCTGTCCTCCCCCTCCTCCAGGTGGACCACCTCAGGGGCCGAACAGCCCAGATCTCTCTGAGTCTGGACAAGGGACGCCAACTCAGCGGCCTGAAAATAAACCAAGTAAAGTTTCAGGACCAAAAATAAAAAGTCCACGGCGTGTCCTCGGACCTCGGCGGTACCTTGGCCCTCTCCTGTTTGTTTGCGAACTCTCCGCTCCACAGGATGCAGCGCTCCGAGGTGACCAGCAGGAAACAGTCTCCGCTGTTTAACGACCGCGCCGACGGCTCGACCAGACGCGCCTGGACGCGCCGCCGACCTGTCAAACATCGAGGTTAAAATCCACGCCGACTCGTCTGAAACGTTTTTCTGATCATTCCTGACCTTTGATGTGAATCAGCATCAGGCTGCTGAAGGGGGGACAGGACTCTGCTGGGTCTGAAGAGGACAGGACGTCTCGTGACGGGACAGGATGTGAGTCTGGTGAGGAGGAGGAGTTCTTACACTCTGAAGAAAGACAGGAGGTGAGCTGGTTAAAGTGCAGAGATGAAGACCAAGTGATGCAGAACTGGACTGACTTCTCTCTTCTTGGCTCCTCTCCTCAGCAGCTGTGTTGACTCTGTCCCCCATGTAGTCCTGCAGGATGTCCTCTCTGGCTGCCAGAGCCCTCAGGGGGTTTCTGGAGCCCTGAGTCCGGCGGGACGGGCGAACCGATCGCCTGTGTTCCGCCACAGCTGAGCTGAGTCTGCGAAGAAGAAACACACGAGTAACGAAAACAGAGCAGAGTTACAGAAATTTGAGTTTCATAATTATTTATTACAAGTTATTACAAGTTTCAAGACTTAAAATCTGAATCCTGAAGATTTATGTGCATTTATAGGAATGACCAGCAGATGTCACTGTTGTTGCAGAAACATAAAATATTTATAAACAGGTGAATTATTAATGAGCCGATAAATTACATTTACTCAAGTATAATACACAAGTACTTCAGGTTTTAAAAGTAATTTAAGGTAGACATAAGCAAATTGGGAATTTTTTCAATAAAATTTAAAGTTTTACTACAAAAAAAAAAGATTTATAATGGTAGTTTTCTTTATTAAATGATTGTTTTCAATCAATAGTTTGGCTTTTTATATTTTTTATCATTTTCAGACACCTAAAAAATTATGGAAAATAAATTAATTCATTATAAACAAGCATTATTTCTGTTTTCCATGACAGAAAAAGTAATCTAATTATGTAGTTATGGTTGTTTGCTTTTCTGTCAAAGTCGATTTTTTTTAAATACTGTATTTATTCTAGTGCTGTCCTAAACGATTATTTTTATCTCGATTAAACTAACGATTATTTTTACGATTATTCGATTAGTCTAACGACTAATTTTATTGATTCATTAACGATTAGTTTTTGTTGG
>JARVGW010000194.1:18651123-18674437 GCA_031762495.1 Anablepsoides rubrolineatus
TTCGATTATTAAATTAGTCATCGATTATTTTAATAATCGATTAGTCGTCGATTAATCGATTAATCGGGACAGCCCTAATTTATTCATATATAAAACTAGAAATTTAACCCTAAAAATCATCCATAAAGTGGGGGGTTAGTATTATACAAAGATTACTGATGATTAAATTTTTTGTGCTTTGTAAGCTCAAAAACTGATAATCGTATTATACATGAATAAATACGGTAAATTAAAATGTAAAAATGAGCTTTATTCTCCATATATTACTTGTGTTAACTTTGGATAAAGACAATCCCAGTTGCTCCATTTGTTAAAAAATTACAGAAAGAAAGAGGGAAAAAAATAGTTTTGTCTTTTATTGATACTCAAGAGTTTATAGTACTTAATGCAGAAATAATTCCATTAAATCTGGCCATGTCTTTTGCAATAAAGTAACCAACAATTAGATTTTGCTTCACGGGTTAAAAAAAAAAAAAAGCTGTAGATTATTTTACAGAACATGGAGGAAAAAGCATTTCTTGTATTTTAAATCTGGACTGAAACACGGTGGACTCACATGGGCGTGCTGTTCTGACACAGGACTCCCAGGTCCTGTTCGCCCTCTGAGGCGGCGCCGCGGCTGCAGGGGGTGGGGGCGCAGGCAGGAGGAGGGGACCGCTCGCCGCAGAAACCTCCGTCTGCGTTGGAGTCGTCAGCCGGCGTCGCCTCCTGAGAGGCGGCGCACAAACCGTCAGTGTTGCTCTGACCTTCCTGTTCGCAGGCCGAAGCGTCGCCGTCACGCGTCTTCTTCGTGGAGATATCGCCGTCTGATTCTGGAGATCCTGAACTCAGAACACAGGGAAAAAAATAAAAAAGATCAGAGGGTTGAAAACATCAACTTTACAGAGAAAAGCAGAAGAAAACTCACTCCTCTCCTCAGATCCATCCAGCTCAAGCTCATCTTTGGCCTGGAAACAGAAAAACAAACATCAGGACAAAGATGATCCTTTCAGAAAATTCAAACATGAAAAAATAATTTTAAAAAGTCCCACTTTCTGTCTCCACTGAGGTCTGATCAGGTTCTTCCTCGGGGAGGAGACTTCCTGAGCTTCAAACGACAGGTTGGTCTGAAGAGGATAAAAAAAAGACAAGAGATTAAATTTAAACAGACGATCAGAACAAACTTAACGAGCAACATTTAAACGTTGTTTTTGTTTTGTTTGGATTGTTTACAAAAAGGTAAACAAGCAAACTGAAGGCTTCAGCGTCACAATCTGCACACACAACTGATTTCTTTTTCCTCGTTAAAACGAGTGAAATGTCACACATGGGCTGCAAAAACATCACCTAAAGCTGCTGAGAAAAATGTTTCCACTGCAAACTGAAGACAGCATGCAGAGGCTCACGGTTACCTGGTTGAAACACAAGATATATTGGGGCATACTGACAGAATACACAGAGGCAAAGACGGGCTCCTGGGAGAGAAGAGACATGAGCGAGGCTGAGGAGGCACCTTCACAAAAACTGCATTTAACATCATGGTGTGAAGCTTTACCCAGCACTGAGGGCCGACGCTGTCCAGGAGAGGGTTTTCTGATTCTTCCTACAGACGATTGTGGAGCAAATAAAGGGCGGGAAATTAAGATTAACTGGGGGAAAATTCACCAAAATAAAGCTGTAATGTAATTATTATTCAAAACTGACACAAAAACAAACTATAAACAGTCATTAAAAGCACAAAAACCAGCAAAATGCAGGAACTATAAGGCTCAAACCAGTAAAAACAGCTACATGAGCCTCAAAATGAGCTAAAACTCTTTAAAATTTTAAAATCTGCAAAACACAGAAACTACAAAGTCAAAACTAGTAGAAACTGTTAATAAAACATTAAAATGAGCAAAACGCAGTTGTTAAAATCTACAAAACACAGAAGCTAAAGCACCAAACTAAACAAAAAGTGTCACAGAGGAGCCAAAATGAGAAATACAAAGTTGATTAAAGAGTTAGTAAACAGTTAGTAAAGCGTCAAAAAGAGCTAAATGCAGGTAAAATCTGCAAAACACAGGAGCTAAAACAGCAAACCAAAGAAAAACTCAACTGTCACTAAAGATACAAAATTTGCAAAACAAAAAAGCTAAAAAGCACCAAAACAGAAAACAAACACAAGTAGCCAAAATGATGCTAAAATCTGCTAAACTCAGTAGCTAAAAAGTCACTTTAGAACCAAAATAAGCAAAAGATCATTGCCAAAAATTTCAATTTAGCAAAAAAGTAGCAAAAAACTCAAACGAGCATTTAACAGCTAAAATCAGCAAAACTCTGACTGAAATCTAAAACTGGCTAAAACCAGCAAATAGAATCTAAAATGATAAAAACATGAGCAGCAGGAGCTTCAAGTTTTCAGAGCAACGTTTTTTAAAGATTTGAAGAAATCTCAACGCATTGAATAAAGTTAAATGACTAAAAAACCAGATAATCTGACAAACAAGTCAGAGCTGTTAAATATTAACACTGAATATTGAAGCAGTTTGTCTTCAAACAGCTGAGATTTTAATGATGAAATGACCACATTTAACAACCAAATAACTCCGTTCGTTTACGTTCCACAGAACATCGTTAGCTTGTCAAACCAGCCCAAGTCCATAAACACTGAGTGTTCTGAATATATTTACAGTAACATGAGTCACGTCAGGCACGGACCAAACCCAGAATCTGGTTTCAGAGGAACGAGAACGAGACACGTCCAACCAGCAGACTCCTGACTTACACTGAAAAATCTGACCCTTCAAACTGTCATCAGGTATAAAACTAAACAAAACTCAGGACAATTTAACTAAACACTTCACTTGTTACAACTGTGATGATCAAAATGATCATTTAGACCAAATAAAAACATTTTTGTACGTTTTTAAAAAAAGATTGTCCTCTCTTACCTTATGTTCACATGAATCTGTCCTTTCTTGTTTCTGACTGAAACGTTCTGGGATGACCTCATTGTTTTTGTGTTCTTCATCGACCTTCCTCTCGCTCTCTTGCTCGTCGCTGTTCCTTTAGAACAAATAACAGAAAATATAAAAACATAAAAAAGCTGTTTTTAAGTTAAATAAAATCAAAAGGACTTACTGGACTCTGTGGGTTGAATCAAGGATGAAACCGTCTCTTTCCTGTCGTCTGCGCCGATGTCGCCTCTCCTCCTGCGGAGCGTCCGGTTCTGGCGAGGTTCTCGTTGGGGTCCAGGTGAGGGTCTCCCTGCCATCTCGAGCCCTCTGCCTCCACGGAGCGGCGCTCGCCTCCGCCCCCGACGCCGCGTGCCTCGCTGTCTGAGATGCTCCGTCTCCCTCCGGACCGCCGCCCGCCCCTCTCCACTCTGAGCCCGCAGAGTGGCTCTTCTTCAGGATCCCCTTCAGGCCCGGTTCAGCCGGGTCGGGTTTGGGCTGTGAGAGACGCACCTCGCTGGGTTTGAGGTTGGCGGGTGAGACCTGCTGCCTGTCGGACAGGTGAGGAGCCAGGCTGAAGGCGGGGAGTTGGACCGGGCCTTTCTGGAGCTGAATTTACACAAACAATTCAATTCAATTGAATTGCTTTATTCATTTTATTAAAAAACAAACAAATAATTTTATATACAATAAGAAAAATATAAAAAAGAAAAATATATATGTATATCAAAATCACAAATAAAATGAACTAAAAGGCAGCAGAGAGAAGAAATAAATCTTAGAATATCTGCCCCTTTTTTCCAAGAATAAGTTCATATAACAAAAAAAATCTATGTTATTAACAAAACAAAGAAGAAAAATGTTGGAGCAGAACCTCCACTCACCAGGCTGACCTCCTCCACTGTGATGGGCTGCGTCCGGTACCGGGACCCCTTCTGTCTTCGCCTCTCTGGGGGTCCGGCCCCTTGCCTCCCGGGGAGGGACAGTTTGTTAAATAGGTCCAGCTTCTCCTTCAGGCTCATCTTGCAGCTCTCATCTCCGTCCTCCTCTGACTCCATGTGAGCAGACTGAACCTCCTCTGGTGTCGGCGCGCTAACACAAGGATTTAGCTTTTAGCTTTTAGCTTGTGTTTGGATTACAGCTACTGTTTTGATAGTTTTAACTTTAATAATTCCTTCTTTAGGTTTCAACAATCCTCCCACCTGACAGCCACCTTCTCCTCGCAGGTGATTGGCTGAGTGAGGAAGCGATGGTCGTTGCAGCGGCGTGTCCGGCGTTCATGAACAGAGCGAAGTTTCATCGAGGCCGGGACATCAGGGGCAGCAGACTTCTCCAGCTCCTGCAGAGGAGCCAAAAGCAAGTAACAAAACAGAAAGATCCAACAACCATCATCATCATCATCATCATAATCATCAACTGTATGCAAAGTTTTGAGCCAACTGTAAAATGTGATCTCATGTCAAACAGACTTTTATCTTTGTGTTCAGGACACCTGAAATATCTCTAAAAGGTTAAAAGTTTAACAAACTAAACCTTCCTCTGAAAAAGGAGGCTAAACTTTCTGCAAAAATGAAGCTATAATGCTTAAAGATAAAAGATTTTCGCAGAAAAAAAAAGAAATGTACAAAAATGTTGCAATTTGTTTGTATTATTATTATAAATTACAGTTTTGAAAAATATGCCAATTTTGATATGGCCGAAAAACCACCTTATACCAACACAAAACCATTTTTTCAAGCTTTTTCGAAATTGACGTGTTTCCATTAAGCAAATTTATTTTTGAAATTCTGATTTGCACATTTTTATGGTCAATGGAAAAACACAAAACACTCCAAAAGGCTCTGAGCATTAAAGTCAGTAAATTAGTGTTTGCAGACAAACAAGGTCATTTAATTTAAAAATTCTGAAAAGAAATGAAGAAATACAGCATGTTAAAACACTTAGGCATGCATTTTATTTGATTTTTTTATATCTCTGAATTCTCTCATTTCTTGTTCAAAGGATGAGATGGACATTTGATTGGGCAATCCTTACAGCCTGTGCTAAAGATGAGAGATCTGTGTGTCAGATCTCAGAATTAGGCTACAGTGTGGAGGGCGTCCACTCCCCACAATGGAGCTATAGGAAACAGATAATGAGGATATATGTAGGGGGAGGGTGGGCACCCTGATGAGATGCGGCCCTGGTCACCTGCCCACCTCCATCATATCACGTCTGTTTGTTTGTAGGCAGGTGAAACCGGGTGAAGTGGTGCTGATGAGTAACAAGCTGGAAGTTGGAGCTTCATGTCGGCCCAACGGGTCATAGGGAAACCTGAGACCCGCCGGCTTCGGTTACCTCACCTCCTTCTCTAATTATAACACAGCTGCTGCCTGCTAACGACACATTTTCACCTGATCCTTCAGAACTAAAAACTGCTCAGGAGCTGAAGCGTTTCACAAAGACTCGGCCTGATCCGACCGTAAATTCATAGTTTTGTTTCAAACCGAACTAAAGCGGAGGAAACTTACTTTGAACAAAGACATCTTGGCCGCCACGCTCATCTTGGCTCTGTCGTCTGTTTTCACATCCGCTGCAGGAGAAAAGATGAAAATGTGAGAAAAAAAAACAGAAGCCGTTTGTGATTTTTCACAGCAACTAAAAAAAGGTTCTGCTGCTGATTAAACACTTATAAACAAACGTGTACTACCAACACGACAGAAACAGCAGAAAAACCTCTGAAACGACTTGTTTCTGCAGCTCGTTTACCAAATGAAAGCAAACCTGTTTTTAACGTTGAGGTCAAATAAGAATAGAACGGACCTGGCATCAGCTCTGCGTGGTTTATCAGACATAAAACTGTCAACACCGGGGATGTTAAATAAGATGAGACTAAAATAAAAACAACTTTATTTCCTGGACACTGACAGGGATTAACCAAGGCAGCTGTGCTAAGGATTCACAAAGACAACTGAAGTGTGGAAAGTGCAGGACGTATTAAAAATATGGTAAAACAGAGAAACCAAATGGCAAAAGAATGGCAATAAAGAGCAGATGGTAAAGACAGTAGCAAAAAAATATCTAAAAGCTGCAAACTGTAAAAACTGTGGCAAAAACAGGTTAAAAAAAAAAAAGATAGAAATAGCAGCTGGTAGCCTACAGTACGAAAAATGGATGATGCCAATAGTAGCAAAAGACTAGCTAATAGCTAAAAGTAGCAGACGGTAGCCAACACTAGCAAAAGACTAGCTAATAGCTAAAAGTAGCAGACGGTAGCCAATAGTAGCAAAAACTAGCTAATAGCTAAAAGTAGCAGACGGTAGCCAACATTAGCAAAAGACTAGCTAATAGCTAAAAGTAGCAGATTGTAGCCGACAGTATCTAAAAGCCAGTTAATAGTAACCAAAAGATGGCTAAAAGCTAAAAGTAGTAGATCAGTAGCTAAAAGCAGGATGAAACCATAAAAATACAGCCAGTAATGATTGTACAAGAGCAACAGAAGAGAAGAAAGTTTTACCTTTCTTTTTCTCCTCTTCTTCTCCGTCCATCAGCCTGGAAGAATCAGTAAAATATCAGGTCATCAAATACAACAAACTAAACTGATGACTTTTTTTCTTCAGCTGCAGCAGTAAGTTATTTCTCAGACATCAACGACTTTAAACTCCTATAACTGCTTGCTGTGTTTCCAGTGGCAGCTCAGAGAAATGGAGGAGAAATATTTGCATCTTTGATAAACGATGGAGGTCATGTGGGATAAAGAGCTCATGCAAATCCGACTGTCCATGAACTTCTTTGGTTCTGCTCAACATGTGCCTCAGTTTATCAGCGAGGTAAAAACCATAAACATGATCTGTTTTCACTTTATAAAAAATAATTATGATAAAAATAATAAAATAGGGTCCCTACCTGCTCTCCTCCACCTCGTTGGCCGTGATCGGCTGAGTCCTGAAGCGCTCGCCGGACTTGCGTCCGCCGCTCGTCCCTCCAGGAAGGTAACGCCGAGCGCGCCGCCGGCCCCCCTCAGAACCCGGCTTCACGGCCAGGTCCAGGGAGGATGTGGACCACCCGGCCTCCAGGCTGCATAAACACAGGAGGAGGAAGAAGAAGCTGAGATGAAGGAAACGACTTTCAGGAAGATCACACACGCAGGAGAGTTTACACTTTCTCCGGCTCCTCTCCGCTCTCCGTCTGCTGCAGGAGGGCGCTTCGTAACTGACCCACCGACACGCGAGTGTGGAGCTGCGGGGCGTCGAGTCCAAGACTGTTGGCAGGGTCCTGGAAACCCTGGCTGTAAGGGGGGGCAGGGGCGAGGGGGAGGCAGGTGAGGACGAACTCTCAGAAACAAAGAAATGAAAAAATATAGACCAGTTCCAGGAGAAACTATGAAGGGGTCTGCCATGTGCTGTCCAATAGACCTGTGTACTACCTGAGTCATTTATGTCATACCACTAGTACCCCCCTGTCAAATTAATCAATCAAAAATACTTTATTGATCCCAGAGGGAAATTAGGTGTTGTTGTAACTCATTTAACTGAATGAAAAATGGCTAATAAATGATTATGATGATGATGATAAATGATTTAAACTAACTGTCAAATGATGATTCTCCAAAACTAGAATGCACAACAACTGATTATTAAATGATAATTATTTCGAGCCGGTCGTTTTGATATCAAATTTGTAGGGGTGCACGTTGCCGTTCGGGCTGAATGAAAGCACGAGTATAAGTTTATATCTTTTTATAAAGTATAGAGATCCTTTTTTGAGGTGGATGATAATAATAATAATAATAATAATAATAATAATAATAATAATAATAATAATAGGTGCTGTCTTTCAAATGGAAGGAGGCAGATAGGCAAGCCCTAATATCTCCCATCAATCTCTGCAGAGAAACATCCAGTCAAATCAGATTATACAGATGAACTAAAACTCCAGATACGAAGCAAAGGCAAAGGCTTTTAATTTAATGAATAAAATAAAAGCTGAACTCTGTTACTGAGTTAATATTCCATTTCTGGGTTTAATACCAAAAAACGTCTGTGACTTTAAACAGTTTTTCACCTGAATGAGCTCCAGGTTGTTTTTTAGAAACAAATCTGACTCACCCTCTCAGGGAGTTGTTCTCTGCAGGAACATCCTCCGCGACTCCATTTATAACCTCTTGTGTTCTGCCGTTTGCCCTTTCGCCGAGGCCATCCGAGTCCGGCCCACTTGTTGGGGTTTGGGTCAGCTCTCGCCCGTCCCTCCCCACACATTTGGAGGGAAGCTCCTCCGTCACGCCGTAGCGTTCGGCCAGTTCTCGCCGCCTCTCGGCTTTGTAGCGGGCGATCCTCTCCGCCCTGGGCTCGAGGACCGGGTACTCCGTCGCCTCCATGTCCACCCCCCCCCAAGGATTTAAGTATTCACCTGCAGGAAGGAGAGTCTGTCCTCCGCTTAACAGTGACGCCAAAACACAGGAAATCAGATTCCATCAGACTCCTTTGTCTGCGTCGATTCTGCTCGTCAGAGAGCGACACGTTTCTCCTGAAAGAAAATGACATTTAAAATGCAGCAGAACTGATAAAAACAACCCATTTACTGGTCATCTACAACTAAATAAACAAATATTAAAAGATCTTCTCCTCAGGGCTGTGTACTAAGCCCCTTCTTGAGCCATCTTTATAAAAATGGCCACAACATCAGCAGTGGCAGATACTCATAAGTGATTTTTAGGGGTGTTTATTCTGCACATTGCCTGTTAAAACAACAGGTTTTACAGCTCTGAATCAGACCTAAAAATAAATTATTTATTAGTAACCGTTTTCTAACCTAAATCCCTCCTCTTCCTCAGGTCCATGTAAGATGATCAACTCCAGCCTGCAGGAATCTCTTCTTGCACTGAAACTCAACACCTGGGCTCAACTCGGCTCCAAACGGTCCGCGGACTCGCTTCTCTTCCACTAAAACTGCAAACAACCTAAAGCTGAACGACCTGCGTCGCCTTTTCCACCGCTGCAGCATCGACACCGAGCGAGTCGCCTGATAACATCAATCTCTGGTTTCAAATTTTTTTAAAAACCCGTTCAGTGATCTGTTTGTAGTTAGATATTTTGTTCTGGCTGCATCTTCATTCATCAATTTCAAAATAAATGTTAAGCTACTTAAGTCTGACTTATAAATCGTTCAAAAACATAAATCTTGTTTTGCAACAACATAAATATATAATAGTGAAATAGAACTGGGCTAAGTCCCATAAAAATATTTTGAAAAACCTTGAAGAACTCTAATGATGACAAGAAAGAGCCTCCTTCGAAGCAAAATATGAGCAAAATAAGAAAGAGTGAAGACTTTTGCACTTTACTGTACTTCAGAACATACAGTGAATGTTTTCGTTTGTGTCGGTGTGTTTCTCCAAACTGTGGCCGTCAGCATTCCTGCTGCAGGAAACATAATGGAGGCGAACAAAGAGCTGCGAGCCGCAGACTTAGTGCAGCACGTGGGCCTGCTGAGAGGCTGGCCGGCTGCAGAATTCACCAAATTAAAAATAAAAAAAGTAATATTTTAATCAGTTTAACTCAATAAACCTGTTATCACACCGTAACTCATGCAAACCTGCAATCGACTGTCACCACTATCATTTGAGCTTTATGTTCTTTTGGGTAAAAACACAAAAATTAAATACAGGCTAAGGTTTGCAAAACGCTAAAGTCTAAATCTAAACTATATTAGAACAAAAATTCTAAATAATTGGAGTAAAAGGGGGAAAATGCATTTAATAACGTTACACCTTTCATGCCAGACTAAAATCAACGCATGATGAGAAATGATGGCGCCGTTTTACAATATGTCAGAGTACAAGTTGGTAAAGACTCTCAGTTACTACTACATCAAATTTTAGCTCAATATCTGTAAGATAGACTGAGTTAGAGCTATTTTTGTGTTGGCTAATGTGGATGAGCTGTAGCAGTAAGCTTAAATTGAACTGACTCCAAAAGTTAATCAGTTGTAGACAGATATTTAGTGATAATTACCTGAAAGTTTGATTAAAACCCCTTCAGTGGTTTGTCAGATATTTTGCTAACAGACTCACAAACACACGAGCAGAAAAGATAATCATCTCTGGCATCTCCTTCCGTCCTGACCTGGACGTCCAGCAGAAATCGGGCTGAACCAGATTAAAAGGTCGTTCTGGGATAATCCTTCGACCCATTACACCTACCCCGCTGAGTTACCTGCCCTAACGTTCCTCCCAGGATTTACCTGTGCACAGACGAAACTTTGAACAGATTTTACACAGATTTGCTATCACAGGAAGTAATACCCTGGTCAATTCAAGATGGCCGCCACAGCTAATGGTTATGGAAAACTTCAGTGAGACCACTAAAATTAGGTGTGGTAGTAGCAGAGACTGATCCCTGATAAATACTGAGTGCTAATTTATTGTGTGAGAACATGTCTGTTAGCAAAATATCTCATAAACCAATGGACAGATTTTAATGAAACTTGGATAAAGCAAAGACCAATTAGGCCTCTATAATTAATTAATTTAGAGTTAACCAAGTTAAGATGGCCACCACAGCTAATGCACATTAGAGAAAAACAAAACTGGCAACAACTTGAGTTATTCGGCGGAAATAAAAATAACGATGAGCGTTAACCCAATCAAGATCTGTTTAGAACATGTCTGTTAAAATATCTTATTAACCAAGAATATAATTCAATTAAAACCTGAACAAAGCACTGAATGAGCCTCTACAACTGATTCTATGGAGTTAATTAGATTCAAGATGGCCGCCACAGATAATTAGCAAACACAAAAATATGGCTACAACTCATTCAACAGATATTAAGCTAATATTTATAGCTTAGATTTTTGCTGTTTGTCTGTAAAAGAACACAAATTAAACAGAATATAAGATTCAATTTAGAGGATATATTAAAGATGGCCGCCACAGCTAATTAGCAGACATAAAAAATGGCTACATCAGTGAGTTCTACAGATATTGGACTAAAATTTGGCATGATTATAGCTAGGATTTTTTGCTGTCTGTCTGACAGCAAAACAACTCCGATTAAACGGATTTCATTGAAACTTTCATAATGTAAAATATTCATATCGGAGACATGATGTTCAATATGGCCGCCACAGCTAACAGCTAATTAGCAAACAAAAAAAAACATAGCAAATTGTACAGATCCTGAGCTAATATTTGTAGCTTTGATCGGTTATACCGGGAGTTATTCTACATAAATTGGTCTAAATTTTGTCCTGGTAGTAGCTGACAGTCGTTCGCAACAGATGCTCCAAGCGCCAACACGACGTCTCGCGAGACATCCCATCATTACAATAATTTTCAGGTTTAGAACCTTCCGAACGGTCCCGAAACCGAACGAGAACTCCCGCCGCCCGGTCCAACAGGTGGACACGGTGACTCGGTTCCGAACCGCCGCCCGGTTCTGGTCGTTAAACACTTCCCCCAAAACCCAAAGAGTAGCTCACTTACTTATTGAGAGAGCTCCATGTGTCCCTCCGCCCCGGCGGTGCCGCTCTGATCCTCCGCCGCTCTCAGCCGCTCCTAATGTGGTCAGGCTCGCAGCTGGGGGGCGGCTCTGACCGGGTATAAATAGACGGACCCAAAGCTCGAGGGAACTGACAGGGGTTCGGCTTCCGTTCGGACGGGTTTCACACGAACATCCCCACTCAAAAACTCACCTGATCTTGTTAAAATGCTCAAAGGAGCTGTAGGAGAAGCGTTGTTTTAAAACTTAGTAGTCACGTGATTTGACCGGAAATAAGGTATTTTCTTATAATTAAAAACTATGACAACACTGTTTTATTAGGATGCAATATGAAAATTATTTTAATAAACTAGTCCCTCCTGCAGTTAAAGACCCCATAATATGATGCTGCCCCCTCTGTACTTCACAGTTCTGTTCTTTAACTGCAAACTTCCCCTTTTCCTCCAAATTAAACATCAAAACTGCATTTACTACAGATGTCAACATTTTAATTGGAGGGGAAAAGACTGAAATAACAATTTTAATTGAAAACGACAGCTTTATGTGTTTTCTCATACTTATTACACCTATAATAGAAATGAGGCTGAAGGTCCACAGCAACTAATTAACTAATTAAGACCCAACAGCGCCCTCTTTCTGCCTAAACTGGATCTGCAAATAATCTACATCAGAATGTCAAGTTCACACAAACAGCAACAGGTTCAAAAAGTTTATAGAAAAGCTTCTTGAATGAACAGAGCAACTCGTGTAGAAAAATAAATACAGGTACATTCTGTATCAAAACACCATAAATATTTAAACAAACAAAAATAAAACATCTGATTAACAAAAAAAAATGTTGCTTTCCTTCAAAAACAAGAACAAAAGAGTAAAACTGAAACAACTTGTCAAACTAAAGCAGCATTCAAACAGGATTTTTTTGCAACAAACAAACTACATTCAGTAAGAACAAAAACTTTCACATTTATCTGAAGCTCAACAAACCGTCCCTAAAGTCACATCAAAGTTTCCAAATTAAAATAAAAACAACAAATGTTTGAGTTTTGGACATGTATCATAAATAAACCTTTAAGTTTCTTCTCCTCTGACCTCAGTTTTCATGATGTTTCTGATATTTTTCTTTTATAAAAAGAAAAGATTTCTCAAGTTTGCAGTGGATTTTAGGATTGGACTGAATCTCAGCTGAACTTTACCTCCTTCGGCTCCTTGTGGAGACAGAACTCTTCAGTTCTTCACAAAGTAAGGACGAGTCAGAGCTTTGGCCGCGGAGATGCGAGCGCTCGGGCTGAACACCAAACACCGCTGCAGGTGAGACATGGGCAACAACATTACTGTTACGCTTCGTCAGCTGGAGATAAGGATTCTGGTTTAAAACTTTTGCACGGCTTCGCAGCTTACAGACAGCAGGTCGGTCTCGTCTGGGTCCAGGCTAGGCAGCAGCTGGGTGCAGGATCCTCTGGGTCCCCAGCTCTCTGAGTATGAGATGGGGCTGTCCCGAGGCCAGTCCTCCTCGCTGGGCAAACCGATCACCCTAAAAAAAATTATTTATTAATTTATAAAAAGGGAAAACAGGAGGAAGCAAAATGTGCCGTAAAAGTACCAAAACGCTGAGTAATTGCTGAAAGAAGCAAAAACGTCTAACTGAAAAATAGAAATAGTTTAAAGAAGCCAAAGCCTAGATAAAAGCTAAAAGTAGCAAAATGCTAGATAAAAGCTAAAAGTAGCAGATTGGTGCTTAAAAGTAGTCAAAGGCTAACTAAAAACTAAAAGTAGCAAAACATTAGCTACAGGCTAGGTAGAACCAAAAAGTAGCAGAATGATGCCTAAATGTAGTCAAAAGCTAACTTAAAATTGAAGCTAAAGTAACAAATGCCTGGGCAGGAGCTAAAAGTAGCAAGATGTTAACTAAAAGCAGTAAAAAGGCCATGTTTAAGTAGCAATATGTTAGCTAGAAGCTGAAAGTATTAGAACAATGGCTAAAAGAAGCTAAATGCTAACTAACAGCTATAAATAAGACAAAAAGGAGTCAGTTTACTGGAGCATATAAGAGATCAATGTTTTGGATGGAAGTGAGGTAAAAATATTTGTAAATAAGTTTAACTTTTCATAAAAGCGTAAAAGTTAGAAAATGTCAAAGATCAGAGCTCTCCTCTCTGGAATAAGCTGAACGATTTGATGCATGAATGACTAAAATAACACAAAGTATACAGATGCTGACTCAGCACTCAGAGTTACTCACTCAAAGATTTTTTGCAGCTGCTGTACTTCAGTGCATCCTTTAAACAACGGTCTGCAGAACACAAGAAAAATATGTTTAATCTCCAGCTTTAAAGAATCACAAAAACCCTAAAATCAAGACGAAACTTCAGAATCAGATATTTTCTGACTCTCTGACCTCAAGAGGAAAAGCTCCGCAAAGATGCAGCCGGCGCTCCACATGTCCACAGAGAACATGTAAACAGAGTTTAGTAGAACCTCAGGCGCTCGATACCACAGAGTCACCACCTGAAGAGAAGCAGGGGAACATGAGGCAACACGGTGGGTTAAAAAAGGATGTTTCACGCCTGAAGGCGAGCTCCGCAGTGACACTTACACCTGGTGTCAGAGAGATGTTGAAGCTGTGGAGTCGAGCCAGTCCAAAGTCTGCGATCTTGACTTCTCCACAGCTGCTGACCAGGATGTTCTCCGGTTTCAAGTCACGGTGCAGCACCAGGTTGGTGTGTAAGAAGTCCAGTCCTCGCAGCAGCTGACGCATCACATCCTGACAGCGACACCGCAGCAGATATTAAATCTACTCAAGCTTGTGTTTAAAGAAAAATTAAAAATCTCAAGTTCCCACCTTTATGACAGGGCGGCTCAGACCAGAGGCTGGAACCTTAGAGAGGTAGGTGGACAGGTCCTGGTCGATGTACTCCAGCACCAGAGTGAGATCCAGGGTGGAGCCCATCGACACAACAGACACGTCTAAAAGTCTGCAGAACAACAAGTTTGTAGAAAAGCTGATCAAAACGCACAGATTTATTAAACAATTTCTCTTACATTTGTATTAGAATAGAATAGAATAGAAACAGCCTTTATTTTCCCACACAAGGAAATTCAGGTGTAGTAGCAGCAGCAGGTACATCAATCCACAAAAACAGTATATTGTTATGTGACATTATCAACTGTAGGAATAATAACAGAATTAAAGATAGTAACAATAAATAATAAACATAGATCAAAATAAAAAATAAGAATAATCATTACTGTACTGGACTATCAAGATGAAATTAGATAAAAACGAAAATAAAAGCAAGATATAAGATATTAGCAACGCTGAAAAAAATTGTAAACTTGAGTTTGATGACAACAAATAGATATTTCTTAAATGTATATCAGAATACATAATACTTTATTAATCTCTGGGGGAAACTCAATAAGCAGTGGTGGGCAGCACTAATCTAAAAATTACTTCCACTAGCCCTAAAACACTAACTCAAATATTTAGGGCGCCTAATTCTAAAGCACTAATGCACTGAAACTTTTAGCAAAAGCTAATTCTAAAGCACTAAAATAACCCAGTTGACCCATGAACATTCTTCAACAGACTACATGAGTCACATGTTGCTCTCTTCATATATTGTCAATATATTGTCTCCTAGTGGAAAAGTGACACATATTTGAACATGACATCTTTCACCCTCAGTTGTTAACATTAACCTTGATCAATAACATTTATAGACCTCAGTTAGTGCTTCTAAAATTAGCCTATAAATTTAGCAAGTGCTAATCCACTAATAAATTTTAAAATTAGCAAAAGCCCTAAAGCACTAATCAGGAAATTAGTTCTCCTATTAGTGCTTTAGGGAAACTGTGCCCACCACTGTTAATAAGCTACTGTAACAGGATATAGTTGCGCATGCGCACTAACGTGAAAGTCAACGCACTACAGGTTAAATCCAAGTTAACAATTTGTGTTGTTAATGTTAATAAATAAAACGTAAACCTACTTGACGACGTTCGGGTGGTTGAAGAAGGCCATTTTGCGAAGCAGAGCCGCCTCCCGTATCATGAAGGGGGGAATCCCGGCCTCCGTCGAGGTCCAGCGGCAGTTGAGCTTCTTCACCCCCAGGAGACGCTGCGTCCCCCCGACCTCACGGGCTTTGTACACCTTACCGAAAGAGCCCTCTCCCACCTCCGCCAGGAGCTCGTAGCTCAGCGGCTTAACCGACTCGTTCATCCTCCTCCAAAATCAGTCCAGATTAACCTAAAATTAAACAGATTAAAATAATAAACCTTTGGGATAAAAAAAATTAAATGTGTAGCGCTAGCTTCGCTCGGTGTTAGCATCGCTAGCTAACGATGCTAACATACCACAGGGGATAATTAAATTAGCAGGTAAATAAACAACCTGTCACTAAAAAATAAACATAACAAACATCACCTGCAATAACAGTTTTCACTTACATAAACTCTTAACTTGAATTAATGTTTTTTTAATCACATTTGTTTGATTTTCTTTTAACTTTACCTCAGACTGCTTGGAGCTCAATCTGCACCGCCCGCCAGCGGCAGAAACTCGTCTTTGCATAAAAAATATGAGAAGAGAAAAAAAATCACACCCACTTGTATCGATCAGCTAATCAGAAAGCTTAAAATCTTGTTTTGCTGACTTTTCCTACACCACGTGCTCCTGCTGCTGCCTTTATTAATGTGCTTTGTTTGACTTTTGATAAACAAACTTGGTGGATCTTCATCATGATTTTTTATTTTTTCTCTCCATGCTGACTCAAACTCTTTTTTTTTTGCTTCTTTTACATCTTGTGCAACATTAGGTTCAAGATTGCCATATTGTAGTACTGAAACCTGTCTCAAACCTGGTGGTTTATTACAGTGGTGCGTTCAAGTACAGTCAGGAATTATTTAATGTGTATAAACTAACAAAACAAATAAACAAAGGCAAGGGTTCTTCTTAGTAGGCTTGTGTTTGTCACCTCAAAACAAACCAAAAAACAAGTAATAATAACAGGTCAAAATATCAACAATGACGATACACAGTTTTGATCAAAAGTTAGTTTTAGTCACAAAGAAAAGCACAAAATATTACATAAAGGTCAAAACAACAAGGAAAAAAAGCTTACGAACATGTTTAGGTGCAATTAGTTAGAAAAGTGCTTAAATTATCAAACACAAACCCATCTTAGGGCAGTTAAATACATCATTGTAATACAATTAGTTGTAATACAGACCTCCTGCCCACAGACATCACCATCTACAATAACCCTTTTAATGAGTTACAACATCTAATTTCCCTTTGATATCAATAAAGTATTTTTGAATTGAATTGAATTAATATGTAAAGTATGAGTACAGCAGTCCTGCTGGTGAGTGTAAATTCTCCCTTTATTTAAGTGTCAACAATTCTCTGATCTCAAGCTGTCATGTTAAAGTGATTAACTGGAGCGTAAATATCAGCAGCTACTCCTTTTTCTGTTTATTAAAATGTTTTGTTCTTTTGGCCAAGGCGATGGCGTCAAGATGGAGGTTGCGATTAAGGATGACCGAGCCGCAGGTGAGCGCTCCGGCCAGGGCGCCGGCGAAACCACACAGAAACATATCCTGACCTGGAAAACACACACAAACACACATACACACACAATCCATCAGAAAGATGCACAGATGATGTAATATAATATGACCATTAACAGTGCTGGGCTCAGCTAACCAAAAAAATAGCTTCACTGACAACTAATCTGCTAAAATCCAAACATTAGCTCTGCAAATGGTAATCTGCTGAACAGCCCAAAAAATTAGCAGTTTTTTAATTTGAAGGGTGGAATCATGTATGACATATCAGCCAATCTAACTTGTGAGATTTCCAATTTACGGCTTTCAGAATAAAAGCATTTATTTGATCCAGTTTGTTTTTCTGTAAATACTATTTGAAGTCAGTCAAACCACATAATACCCTCTCTGCCATATTTTATATGTAGTCAATTTGTGTATTCATTATTTAAATATTAAGAAATATTGTTTTATCTTTTAACACTCTTATTTTGATCTTTAGCCGCTAAAGATGCTACATGCTACAACACACTATGTCTGACACATCCAGCACTGCTTGTAAGAGGGGACAGCTTTTATTTATTTCAAGATAAATAAAAATCAAAGTTTTACACTTATGAATTTTAGTGGACTTAAATTAGCAGAAGCTAATTGGTCTGCTAACGGTTTCCAAAGTTAGCAAAAAAGCTAATCCGCTAAATGAGATGCTAGTTAGCAGATTAGCTGAACTGTGCCCACCACTGTTTGATAAAATGTCTGTTGAGGCAGAGGACCCACCTGTCAGGTAGAGGTTCTTCAGAGGGCTCTGAGGTCTTATCGTAGCGTTGAATTCAGGCCTGAAGCGACCGATGTCATGATCCACACCGTAGATCTCACCTTTCGGGGCTGCGATATAGTGCGTGTTTGTGATGGGGGTTCCAGCATCGATGTACTCAATCTATAAAAAATAAATAAAATGACATAAAGAAAGTGGACAAAGAAGGAAAATATACAGACTTTCAAAACATCCAAAGCTTTTACCTTGTCTCTGGTGATCTTAGGAAACACGTCCATCACCACCTCCAGGGCCGAGTCGATAAACATTTGTTTCAGCTCTTTGTAGTCGGACCCTCGGTTCGTCACTTTGTCGTCCTTCCACTCCTCAAACCACTCGTATTTAGCAAAACTGACCAGACTCAAAGTTGACTTTCCTAAAACCACAGTCAAAACAACAACATAAATAAAAGGAACCCGAGTTGAGAGGACTCCAGAGGCCTACTGCACGAATCTAGGATAAGGGATTAACCCAGGATTTTGTGTAAACCTGAATTAATTAATCCATAAATCGGTTGCATGAGACGGAAAACACTTATGTTTCTGTGGTAACAAGTGCTCTGAAACTAACCTGGTCCTGACCCGGTTTAAAGTTGAGCTAATTTAATCTTCTAAGCAGTAAAGTCACTTTACTGAAAAAACTGTTCATCTAACCAAGTTTTACAATCTTATATCAGCTAAAATGTATTTTTGATCTTGTTTTTAGACCGATATACTAAGATCAGAATATCTTAGATTATTAATCTTGTTAACGTGAAAAGTCTTACCAAGTGCAACTGTCAAACTGCAGATTATTATTATTAATTTGAAAAGATTCAGAGCATAATCTAGTATTTTTAACTTATTTTTAGATGGCTAAGTTTCCCAGTGTCTGATCAGAAATCAGTTCTTCATACAATTATTCAATTTATAATTCTTTTACTTTGCATTATACTATTACAGAGAAAGTATATTTATTTTATTTATTTATCAGATTATAAGTAAAAAAAAGAAAAGCCCCCCTCAACCTCAGCTTCAGCATTCAGTCGGTGTTTCTCTTCATATGAATCATAATTAACCATTAAACTGCTGGAAGAAGTGAGACTCGGGTGTCTTACTGCACATGCAATCTTTGATCCACCTGATGGGTCTATAAGCAAACCGTGAACGTGCATTAATCCTAAACCATTTCCAGCTGGCTTTAATGAACCTCCCTAATTGAGCGTGGCTTGGTGTTAGAGCAACAGATTGTGGCTGTTTACAAGTTGGAGGCTTGTTCAAGCTCAGCTTACAGCTGATATCCTGAATTCAGAAATCTGTTTTTTGTGAAACGAGCTCCAGATTGGAGTGTTTTTGTCTCGTCTTACCCGGTGATCTCTCCTCCCAGGTTGGATCTTTAGCTGATGGACAGGCGACAAACAGCATAGGGATCTTCTGAGCCGCCTCCTCCCTCTCTTTACTAATATAGTCCTCCAGCCTTTAATGGAAATAAGAAAATATGTGTATTAATATAATTATGCATTGGTGGGCAAAATTCTGCTATTAGCAGGACTAGCTTCTCATTTAGCAGATTAGCTTTATCGCTAACTTTGGAAAATGTTCCGCTAATTCTACTTTTATGCCATTTATCCAGAATTACATAAAAACTATCCCATAATACAAGCAGTGCTGGGCGTGTCTGTAGCACGTAGCATTTAGCAGCTAAACTTCAAACTAAGAGCATAAAAAAAAACTAATTTGTAATATTTACATAATAAATACAAAAACTGAGCACATATAAAATAAAAGGTAGAAAAAGTGTTTATTCATTTGACTAACTTAAAACTCAAAGAAATGCTTTTATTCTAAAAAAAAAAAAAAGGTATAAAAGAGAAGTATCCCAAGTTAGACTGAGCTATAACTCTGGATTGGCCAATTTGCCACAGATGATCCCGCCCACCTTCAAATTAAACCAATAGAGAACTAACACTGGAAGGAGATGACAGTCATCTTAGCGGTTAGCTTTAGATGGATGGATGGATGGATGGATGGATAGATGGATAGATAGAATGAAAGGTAGCAGAGAGAAGAAAAAAATATCTTATAATATCTGCCCCTTTTTGCTCAAGTATAAATTCAAACTAAAATAATCTTCCATTAACAAAACAAAACATTGAATCTCTCTGCTAATTAGCATTAGCAGAGCTAAGATTCTTGTTTAGCAGATTAGTGGTCAGTGAAGTCTTAACATTTGTAAAGAAACATACAGTTTGTCCAAATTGTTCTCAGGAAAGATCCAGTAATTGTCTGCTTTCAGGCCCAGCTCCTCCTTGGTTCCATTCAGACCCATAAAGATGCTCAAGCCGCCATCACCGTGTTTCACCATGCTGAGCTGCTGCTGGATGGCTGCAAGGCAGGAGAGTCCCAGAAACAGGCAGGTTTAATAAACAAACAACCTCCCAGCTCTAGATCCATGAAACTGACTGAGTTTTAGTGGTTTTTGTCTGACCTGGCAGGGCTTGGAGCTCTGCGGGCAGCAGCTTCTCGTACGTGTTGAAGATGCCGGCGTCAGAAACGATCATGGGAGCACGGATGTGCACTTCCTCCTGACCCTTCAACACACTCACACCTGAGATCATCAGAAACAAAGGCTGTGGTTAAAGTGCCTGTGGCGTCAACATTTTGTAACACATGAATGCATTTTTCTTAAATATAACAATGTTTTCTTTGATGTTTTGTATTGAAGTATAAGCATGTCACAGGCACTTTAAAGCTCTGCGTGACGAGACCTCCAGCGAGCGAGTTAAACAAAAACAACTAAAAATTACCGTAAGCTTCTTTGGCGTCGTTGAACAGGATTCGATTCACCGGGGCTCGGACCAAAACGGCGCCTCCCGCCTTCTCTACGATGGGGATCATGTGGTACGCGATTTCACTGGAGCCGCCTTTAGGGTACCAGGCGCCATCCAGGTAGTGAGTCACCAGCAGACTGTGCATGGCAAAGCTGGCCTCTTTAGGCATCTTTCCTGCAGGTTCAAAATGAAAAATAAGAGTTAAAATCTGATAAATTTGAATCCAGTAACAAAAAAAAAAGCCTGGCGTACCGTAGGTGCCAAAGATGTAGGAGAACACTGCTCTGAGGTCCGGGTTCTGCGTCAGCTCGTTGACCACGTCGGTCACGCTGCGGGGCGCCATTTTGAAGAAGAAAGACAGACGTTTGACGAGGCCGGTGCAGATCAGGAACTTGGCCAGAAAGGCTGGAAGGAGCTTCAGCATTGCCATGAGCCAAACTCCATTTTTAGTTTTCTGAAGACAAAAACGACAAAGATCAGTTTAAAGTGCCTGTGACATGATTTTCCTTCAATTACAAAAAAAATGAAAGAAAATATCCTCATATTTAAGAAACTTGGCATCATTCATATGATTTTTACCCAGTTTGTCAAAAACACGTGCATGTTTTTTTTTAAGTGATGTCAAAGGGGAACTCTTTAAAAAATATATGCAAATATCTTAACAACTGTTCATTTCAGTGTCAAAATTTTTTGTTTGCAGTTCATCATTAATGCTAGTTTTCCAAATATGCACTCAACTATATCACTAAAATTTAATGTCACAGGCACTTTAAAGCACAGATCCTAGCTTTATTTCCTTCACAAATCACTTTTTTTGCTTTAAACCATCATGTTTCGGGGACATTACTGCAGAGTTACAAAGATTATTTACCAGTCTGTCAGAGTAAAACAGATAAAAGTTGTGTAACGCTGCAGCTGAGTGTCCTCAGAAGTCATTCCGACCTTTGGTTTGGATTTGATAACATGAAATCTGAATAATGAAGTTTTATTTGCAGCAAAGTGCAGCTGTTAAACACAAGGGTTACTGGAGGAAAGGTCACCTGCACGCTGGGGTAACGGGGTTTACAGGACCTTACCTTGGCCAGCCGCAGGTACTCGTCGATGGCTTTCTCCTCACCAGGGAAACACTTCTTCAGCTCTTCGGGGAAGCGAGTCTTGCCGCTGTAGATGGGGTACCTGCGGCGGTTTTCTGGAGGTCCCAGCAGGACGTGGTCAAAGGGGTTCTCCAGAGGCTCCCACTGCAGCTGCCCGTCGGTCATCTGGTCCAACATGCAGCAGAAGGACTTGTGCTCCAGGAGGTCACCGATGTAATGGATCCCTGCGGTTCAGGAGCAAGGGTTAGTCCAGACCGAGGCGTTCGGGTTTGAGGGGAGGGAAAAATGTTGACTCACCGACATCGAACTCGAAGCCCTTCTCGGAGAACGTGTGGCAGCATCCTCCGGCCTTGCTGTGCTGCTCCAGAACCAGAACTTTCTTCCCGGCTTTGGCCAGCAGCACGGCCAGCCCGAGCCCACCGACGCCGCTTCCAATGACGATGGCGTCCAAGTTTTCTGGTACTCTGCTGGCCAGGAAACCTACAAGAAGACAGATAAAATGTGTACAAAAATAAATTAGATTTGTGTTCATTTGACGCTTTAAATATCAGCTTTGCAGAAGTAAAAATAATCTGTTTCTTCATTTTTAAAACATATTTGAGTTTTAAATGTGGCTATTTTTTTAATTTCTGAAGATATTAAAACAAAGATAAGATTTTAATACCCCACCACTTTTAGTCTAATGAGTTTACAGTCCAAGAAATGAGAGATTAAGTTATATAACTGCAAAGATAAACAACATTAAACTCGTGAAACACTTGAACTAAATGCCCCGCTGCACAAATTTATTACCTAATATAATGTATAAAATGTCAAATTTAGCTCCTATTTAAATTAAACTGATATCTTGTATATTTATTTTACTGCACAGCGCAGTCGGGCTGCAAACATATTGATCCATTAACTCACCTTGCTTTATCACTTTATTCTTCTCTTTCTTGTCGTAAACTCTCTTTTTCAGCGGTTCACGACAGTCCTTCTCAAAGGGGTTCGGTCCGTAGCTGCCGAAGACATATTTCAACATAAAAATAATCAGAGCCGCAGAAATAATGGACACAAGGACCCACATTATGTCAGTTTATCGACCCTTCGTCCCAAATGACAAGTTTCTCCGACTCTGTTGATCATTTCCTAGTTTCACTAAGCACCGCCCACATGGATGTCACGGTTCACAGAAGCCAATCAGAACTTAGAATGAATTACGCTTCGATAGTTTTTGACCAATCAGCGACAAGCTAAAAGGGGGCGTGACTGGGAGCTGATGCTACATAAACAGGCCCAACAAGCTAACAAATAAACGATTAAAAACATAAAGTTAACACTTACAAAAAACTTCAAATGTTTGTTTAGAGCTAGATGGGTGGCGTGTACATTTTTTAATTTAGTCAGTTAAAAGCATTTAAGTTAATATAAATTAACTTTTTTAGCTAACCTTTGCATCCTTTAGCAGCTAACCTACTTTCAGCAGTCGTTTTGTTTTAACTTTTATACTTATCTTTTGCTCCTTTTTGTTAGACATTTGCTATTACCCTCTACCTAACTTTAGCTACTATTATCTAGTCTTATATTTTTACCTGTTGATTACGGTGGCCCACAGGTGCAAATGCGCAGCAAACAGCAAATGCTCTGCAAATAGAAAAACATCTGCAAAGTAAAT
>JARVGW010000194.1:18677436-18692407 GCA_031762495.1 Anablepsoides rubrolineatus
TATTTACTTTGCAGATGTTTTTCTATTTGCAGAGCATTTGCTGTTTGCTGCGCATTTGCACCTGTGGGCCACCGTAGTTGATAAATATTGTTGCATTCAGCTAGTTTATTTATTTCAAGACAACTCAGCACAGATTATTTACTCTTGAATCAAAAAAAGTTGTTGCAAGAAGTTTTTTTTATATCTTAAATTTGTAAAAATGCAATAACCTCACAGCAACTCCTAGATTTTATTTTATTTTGCTTAAAAAGTAAAGAAAAAAAAGAAAAACCCTGCATCATCACACCACGGGATTTTCTTTTCTTACACAAACACTTTAACAGGGGTGTATTTCCCAACCGTCGCAAGTCTGGACTGATCTCATTCACCCTGTTCCTACACAGAATCGTAAAACCTCACCTGCTTTCAGCCAAGAACCCAAGACGAGCTGAAATAACCAGTGTTGTTCCAACAGAATTCAGATTAAAGCATGTTTATCAAATCAGCTCAATATCTACAGCAAAGAGCTTGGCATGGTGCTGGATGTACATGCAAACTCTAATTTGTTTCAGATTTTTTTATTTGTTTTTTTATTAAATAAACTGATTTCATTCTGAGATTTCCCCACACACAGATGTAATCATGTGTTAAGCTACAAAAAAGGCTTTTAAAAGTGCCCTGAATTACTTTGGATTTCTGATTTCGCCCCTGAAACCTCTCAGAGATTTTAGAAACGCGTTAAGAGTCCGTGAGATCACGAGGATGGATGTTATATTATGGGGCACACCGAAATCAAGCTTTCTGATTCAGCAATGATGAATGAGGAGTGATTTTGTTTTAAGACAGAAAGCTGGGGAAGAATGGTTCTGAAAGTTCAGATAAACGAAAGGAGCTCAAAGATGAAGCAAACAGAAGATGAGCAAAAAAAAAACAAAAAAGCCAACCATGACAAGACAACTCTTAACAGAAGCCCTTATCTTATATCCACATTTGGTATTTATTAGATTAGCCTTATGAGCCTTTTTCCTCTTTAAAATATCTTTTTTTTGCTCAGATTTTTTTGTCTAAAATTTAAGAACAGAAGCACTTCCAACATTTAGGAGTAAAAGAAAACAGTAGGTTCTAGTCTGCGAGTGTTAGGGAGTTCTCCGCAGTTACTTCTGATGGTATTTACAGGTTTCTGGAGGTTTGCCAGCAGTGTTACAGCAGCTGAACTGTTCCGGTGGTTTTTGGTTCAGTGATGAAGAATGGGCTGTTTGCGACGGTCACTACGATGACTTTAAGGTCCGTGTGATGGAGAGGGAGAGGCGGGGGGAGCCGAGCGCTCCCTCAGCACCCCCTCAGCCTGGCAGCAGTAGTGCAGGTCAGAGTTCAGAGGGGCCAGAAAGTAAAAATGTGCGGTGGGTTTCCTTTCCCCAAGCAGGAAGTCTTCGGACCGTGGCTTGGTCTTCAGGCCTGTTGGTGACGCTCGATTACGACACGACGGGACGTCACTGCAGAACCAACCCCACCTGAGGAAGAAGCAGAAACTCGTGAGGAACTTTTAATAAAACTCATTTTTTTTATAATGGAGATACTTCTTCAGACTTTGTGCTTTTATTCATTTAAAGATCAAAGGGTTGAGCTCAATCAGGTGACCTTTGATTTTTGTAACTTTTATCATTTTCAATATTGACCCAATAGACGTACACAGAGATATTTTCTTTTAAAATAAAAATCTGTTCAGTCTACATGCTCTGGATTTAGCTTCTTATGCTACGTCTGCTCCTTTTAGCTTAAACCAAAGTTTCACTACATTGAGCTAAATGAAGCAGGACAGTAGCTAATGTTCTCTCAGCTCAGTTTTAGCTTCTTTAGCTGTTAGCTGTAGCGTTCATGCAGAAAATGCAGTTTCTCTAGTTTAGCCCTTACTATTTATTAATATGTAATTTAACAAACAGACCACTTTCTTGTTTATCTTTAACAAAAACATTTTTCTTAACTCCTGATACTGAAAATGCTACAGTTTGTGAAACACACTCGATCATTTTATTTTTTTTTAGTTAAAAGTTGCAACACTGATGTATGTGTTTAATGAAAAATAACATTTAAAAAATGGGGAGCTACTTTACAGTTCTCTGTACAGACTGTTCACTAGTGACTGTAGAGCTGCAGAGCTACAGCAAAAACAAAAAACTGACCTTTTCTGCCCCCATGCTGGGACACTTCCAATTGTACAGATAATACTGCAGATTTCCATCACCGATACCAAACTTAAGCTTCTCCAAGAAAGTCTTGTTTTCCATTAGATCCAGTGCATTAAAGACATCAAAACCTTTCTGTACAAATCAAAACAAAAACAAAGAATCAGCTCAGAACAAGGCAAACGTCACACAGAGACAAAAGGTTTTAAACACGCTGAAGAACAAACCGATTTGGCCAGGATGAGGGCGTCAGACATCAGGTCGAGCAGAGGGGTGGTGGTGTGCACGTTGTAGAAGGAGTACGCTGCCTTCAGGCTGCGGTGCACCGGGTGGTTCATTATAGTGGAGGGCAGGGTGTAGAAACTCAGGAAATCTGTCACTTTGCCCTCATTCTGTCAGAAATCAGAATACTTTAATGAACCCCAGGGGGAAAATGTAATTATTACAGCTGCAGCCGTTCAATTAAGCATTAAAGTTGAAATATAAAGGAAGAAATAAGTATAAAAACTCTGGAGAACACAGAGAACAATGAGCATTCTTTAGCGTCTATACAGTTAAAAAAGAAATAACAGAAATAAGAACAGCACAGTGGTCAGAAAGCAGCCGGACCGAGCCGGTCCTCTGTGATGAGAACTTCTCTTTACCTCCACCAGGTAAGTATCGATGATGTTCTCCTGGGGGAGGAACCAGTGTTCCACCTCGTGTTCGTTCATGGCAGGCACCAGGTTGAATTGGCTCAGGTACTCGCGGAGGAGGCGATGCACCACGGGAACATCCTTCTTGGTCATCGGTCGCAGACCAGAAGTCTTTGGGGCCTGAAGGGGAGGAGGAGATGAAAAAAAGCTTTTAGTTTTCCAAATTTACCTTTATATAAAAGGCTGTCTAACAGTTACACCTATGGAAAGAACCCTTTGTTTTGTAACTCCTATAATTGTACATGGAAAGTGAACACTCCCGCTTCATGTAACATTAGGCATCTTCAAACCCATGTTTTTAAATATATGGCTGGAATTCCTGATTACATCATTTTAGACCAGTGGTTCTCAAAGTTAGGGTCCAGAAACATGGTGTCGTTTTGAAAAGATTAGAAATAATTAAATTTTAAAAACAACTAACAGGAATTTTTACCACCTTATTTGTTACAGATGTTAATTAAAAATGAATATTGTTTCTATGCATTTCATTTATTTGCCATGAGACCAATGTTTTATCAACCAAAAGCAGTTGGGGGTGCAGGTCTGTGCTGCTGTTATTTTGTAGGTCAAAATGTGTCAAACTCAAGGCCTGTGGGCCAAATGTGGCCCACTGCAGCATTTTGTGTGGCCCACAAGAGCTTCAAAGATATGTTAATATCTTAAAATAAGCCAACACTGAACATAAACTACATCTCCCATCATGCATGTTGATTGTTTTCCCCGTGAAATGACTGCATCCCACCACTAGGTGGAGCTCAATAGATGACAAAAGTAAGCGGCAGGCGATGAAATTTGCTGTGTAAATTTTCATTTAGCTGCATTTTCTTCGGCTATTTTTGCTGCAGCCCAGTTGTACTGGGAAGTGGGAACTTCCCATTTAAACTGGAACACCCCTGCAGTAGGTGGGAGAGGTCAGATTACAAGATGGCAGCTCCTCATCATAACTCAGTGGCTAAAACTCTTATTTTTACTTTTAATAGTATTTCTGTTTTATTTATTTCACATTTATTCAGTTGTACACGTAGTACTTTTAGTGTTTATGAGGATGAAAATATTTATTGGGGTTGTTTACTACTGACTTTTAAAGGCACTACACATTTTATAGTCTTTTCTTAAGTGAAACATGAAATAGTTTTATAAATCAAACTGGCACAACTGTAAACAAAACTATCTTGTTGTTATTCTGGTGAGAAAATCACTGAATTTAAAAGGATCATTCTGAAGCTTCTGAAACAGAGAATTTGAAGATACTAAAAACGAAATATAAAATATTTCCTAGTTGAGGCTCATTTCTTTGTGTTTTTTTTTTTTTACTGACCTCAGGTAAGCGGTACAACTTCATGGTGCGCTGCATCGTCATGTTTCTGCTCAGATGGGAGAACTTCACCTCGATTAGTTTCCGTGGGTTCAGAGAGCGGTGCCAGTACCTGCGTGCGTGCCACACATCAGTACGGCGCCGAGAAACCGAACAAGAACTAGAAACTGCTCGACCCACCTGCACGTGCCCACAGGCTTGGGTAGAACCACTCCGGCGGTGTACACGGCCTGGAAGATACCCTGCAGGTTGACCCGTCTGGTGATCTCTCGGATCAGAACCGGAGCGACCCGTTTGGCGCGAAGCTTCTTGTGGACGCAGAGGAAATTGATCTCAACCATTTTCTTTTCTCTAAAGCAAAACAAAAAATCGAGTCAAAATCATTATTACGTTTGAATAATAAAAACAATATTCTTTTTGTGTGTTTTTTCTTTTTCTTAATTATAATGCAAGAAGATATGTTGTCATTCTTTTCATTATGTAACTTTGATTTATAATAACTTTTAGTTAAAAGAAAATATAAAAAAATATAAAGAACATTATTATTTTGTTTATTATCTTTATTAAAGAAAATAAAATGTCTCTTTTGAGGGAGGTCTTCTGAGACCAGGGTCAAAGACAGGTGGAAATGTTTATTCCACCTTGGAGTGACCCTACACAAATAAACTTGATTGATTGATTGAAAAAATGTGACAATTTGTAGTTAAATATCCAAAACAGCCAAAAAGAAGCTGGAAGTTTGCAGAAAAAGTTATAATAGCTTGAAAAAAGCTAACTTGAGTTAATAACTGCTGAAAATTAGCTAAAGTTGCAGCAAATAGCTGAAGGCACCTGTAAGAAGTGGAATTAGCACAAAAAAAGTAGAAAAAAAATCAGAAGAATAGCACAAAGAAGCTGACTTTTAGCTGAAATAGCAGAAAAAAATCTAAAAGGAGCACAAGGAAGTTAAAAACAGCAGAACTAGAACAAAATGTGTAAAGTTTCTGCAAAGATTTAGAAACATTTTAAAGGATTTTTAGGAAGTTCAAAGCAGCTCCATTCATTTTCAGTGGCAAAAAAGTGGCTAAAAAAGTGAAATAACTTAAAAAGTATAAATGGCTGAAATACCAAAAGTCATTGCAGGATTGTCATAAAAGAGCTCAACGTTTTGATATATGAATTGTTGAAATAGGACAAATATTTTGGATTGGGTTACATGGTGAAAAACGTACGGAAGAAAAAAATGATCAATAGTGTGAATGTTATGAAGCGTTCACTCCATTAAGAAAGAAGCCGCAGATTTGCACAAAAGTACAAAACAGAAGCAGTAAACCCTGTTTCCTCACATGTCGTAGATGCGTATGTTGGCCGGGATGGCGCTGATGAACCCGACCAGCTTCTGATTGGAGTTGACCCGGACACCACAGTGCCACTGAGGCAGCCAGCCTGGAGGCCGCAGGGCCCTGAGGACGAGAAAAACGTCAAATATAACCCAACGAAGCGCAAACGTATGGAAATCTAACAAAAAGAGTCAGAATTACCAGAGCAGGAAGTCAGGAGAGTAGTCAAATCTGAACATGTTGTCGTCGTCCTCCACGTAGTTCTCATTGAGGAGAGTGTACAGCTCCTTCAGCTGGTTTTTAAAAGAACATTTAAATAATACTGTTCATGTACGCAGGAACCCTGCAGGTGGGACGCAACATTTTCTTACCACGGCGGAGTTCCCCAGGTCCAGAGTGTCCCAGCTGAAGCCCTGCGGGAGGCTGTAGGGCTCCTCTCGGATCTGGTCTTTGTCGGGTTCGATGGATCCGTGTGACGTTACGGTCTCTCCTGAAGAAAACACGTAAACATGAAGCACATATCTGACGCCTGTCAGTCAGTCACAGCAGTAACGTCGCTCACACCTAGCTTAGGAACAGGTTGTGTGTCCCAAAACTGATAGCTCCTCCGACTCGCCTCCTCCATGGTTTTGGCTGGACCTTGGCCAACAGAAAACAGTTCAATGGCCTTTTGGATCTCCTGGAGCTTATCAGCAGGTAAAGAGTTCACCTGATTAGAAAGATTCATATATTGAGATCGAACTCAGGCTTTTACACAAGATTCAATTTGGTCATTTAAAAAGAAAAAATGAATTCATGCCTTGGCAAGAGGGTCCTGAACTGCTTCTGTGGCACCAGATTTCTTCTTCTTTTTCTGCTTTTTCTTCTTCTTTTTGGCACCAGTGTCGTCACCCAGACCCCGGTCACTAGAAGGAAGACAGAGAGACTTTCAACTACTTTTTCTTGGTTATTTACAAAATAAAGTGTTTCAATCACAAATGTAAGAACACAACCAAACATTTGGGCTATAGAGTACAAAAACATAGATAATTTGGACTAGAAACAGCTTGTTTGAACTGTCAGTGTTGTACGCAACTCTGAACGGGTGCTTCCCAAACTTTTAAGTTATTTTTGTTTTTGCTACTCCAAAGTAGCAATGGAAAAAAAGAACAAAAATCTTTGAATGACCAAAACACTAGAGGTGCAACAATACATGTACCCGTATCGAACTGTTAAAAACACTGCTTTAGGTTTAATACACACTTGTATCGAACAATACAGGATTTTATTAACTTGTCTTCTGAAGTTACTGTGTTGAAGGCTCAGTGGATCTGTGATCGACTACTCCACCTAGGCTGCATTGTCAAACGCAGATCCACAACATTCAATTAAAAACTGTACTTTTGAGGTTAAACAAATGATCATAATTAATTTCAATAAATTACAAGTTAAAAAGGGCATGGACATTTCTCTTTTTTGTATCAAAAAAATATTGAACCGTGAGATTTAAGTATTGAACCAAACCCTCAATTTTCTGTATCGTTGCAGCCCAACAAAACACAGCTAAAAAATCTCAATAAATAAAGACAGTGATTGCACAAACCACATAAACTCCTTTTTGTATGCTAACAAGAATTAGTTTTTAAGTTTTAACAACCTCAATGCAGCCTGTAGGCTAAACAGAAACAAACAGTTCTGAGAAAAAGGCAGGTAAAATGCAGAAACATGTCTACAGAAATGGCTTCTGCTGCAAAAAACACACACAACTTAAAGGACTAAAAAGCAGTTCAAGAACTTCCTCACAACCAGTGTTTTATAAATGTCAGTTTTTGATGAGTTCAAACTTTAGAAGCCACTTATCTGTCCCATACTTACAGAGGATAATCTCATTAAGAGTCCAAGAACTGGCCTGTATTTGTAAACCCCTGTGCAGATGGCGGATCACATGACACCAGTATGTTGACCCGTGCAGACACATGTATGTGCAAAAGGTCAGTCAGCAACAGGGACAATGGACAACAACACATTCAATGGTTTGTTCTCCAGGCTTCCAGTGTGAGTGGAGCAACCAGAACAAGTCTTTGTTTCTGTGGAGGTTTGGAGGTGAGTGAGGGGAAAAAAATGAAGCTATGCTTGACTAAAATTAAACACACCAGGCCTGACACTGGTTGATCACTGATACTTTGAAATCTAATGCTTTCTGCAGCGATAAAGCTCTAAAAAAAATGCTTCAAACCAAACAGTTCAAATGCACCTGCAGCCTCGCATTCCTTGACCTTACAAAGGCAACAATTTGACTCTGACAGCCTGAAACTGCTGATTAATGAAACTTTATACCTCCTTATTTGCATTTATAAAATAACAGAAGCACACAAACACGTTTATGTTACTTGCTTGTGTGTCACCGCGTGATATTTGTTAGGGGAAGCAAAAGTCAAGCAGTGTTGGGTTTCATTTAAAGCTATTTTCTGCAGAGCTAATCGAAGCTAGCTAAAGTTAGCTTCTACATTTTATTCGATTTTATGTGATTAAATGTTGGGATTCAAAGCTCCCAAAGCTTTATGATTAGTTACACATTATTATAAAGCTATACGTGTAAAAAGATGCAATTGATGATCGTTTCGGTTTTGATTTACTACCAGACAAAAGGGTTTTGACAGCTTCGTTAGCATTCAAGCTAACACGCTACATGCCAGCTGGAGCTGATCAATTAAAAGTCATTCAGCGGCGGAAATTTTAATAATTTATCATACTGTTAGTTTCATGAGTTCTTTACTGCGAGTCCTACAAATACTAAATCATGTGGTTACAAAATCTGTTCAGTTAATATCTAAAATCCTGTACAACGCCTTGCTGTAGTTGAAGGGATTCTCGACTCAAAGCCCGCCTACTAGGTTGATAGAATCCCGTCTCGGCCAATCAGATTAAAGAACCGGAGAGCAGGTGCTATTTCCAGCCAATAGGAAGAGAGCAAAGTGGGCCGTCTATCCTCGCCTGCTCGCGAACGCTTTGCTTTAGCAATGGCTTTATTAAGAAGCAAAGCACTGCGGTGGGTTTTAAACCGCCGTACGCGGAAGTTTACCATCTTACCCATCGTCAAAATGGTGCTCATCGTTTTCACAGTCGCTACAGTGTCCGTGGTCCTCTACATCTTCTTTCTCCGGCATCGGTGCTGTCTCATTCTCATCCGCCATCTTCACCAGGAAGTGAGGAGCCTCCGTGCCGTCGACGCCTTTAAACCTGCCTCGATGCTATTGGCTCGGAGGCGTCCTCGTATTTACGTTAAACGAAAGCGTTCTGGATGTTTTAATCTTTGTTTTAAATTAATATCAACGTGTACAATTTCATTAGTATAATGTATTTACAAACAGCGTGATTTTGCTGCTCTTAAACGATCTTACAGACCCTTGTTTGGCGGTCCGTGTTATGCTCAATTCGGTTACCCCGTCTAGGTGAAGCCGCCCCATCTCTGCACTGATTAAATACAACACCACATGCGGTCTATTTTTGCCCTTCTAATTTGTCCGTAATTAAATAATTATGTATAATTATTAATAGTTTGGGTGGAGATAATTTAAATAATTGGAGTTTATATACTTTAAGTAAAATATGTATATTAATTATTAAAGTTCCTATTTATCAAAATAAACAAACCATAGAACTAAAAGGAGCAATAACCTAGATTGTAAGGGTCTATAAATGCTTATAAATTATCTAATTAGCATTAAATATGACACGCAATTTGCATTCCTTCAAAATATGTTGTTTTTAACATACACCAGTTTTCATATGAAGAAGCAAGCGAATTCTTTAAAAAAAAAACAGTAATTTTACTTTGTTTATGGTGTTACAGAAAACCACCTCAGACACATAAACTGTAATTACAGCAGACTGTAAGCATCACCTTCCATTAGAAAACCATTTTATTGTCAGTGAAGTGTCGACTGCAGTCTGCAGAAGCTGCAGGTGACGTGTTGTTAGTCCTAAAACTGGCAGCAGACATAAATACTCACGGTTGTCAGTGAACTAAACAAAGTTTATATCAAAAGTTCATCACGATTTCTCCTAATATTTCATTTCAATGTGTTTAAAATGACAACAAGGCAGATAAGTGCTGATAAATACTATCTAAATACTTAAAAATATTAAGAAGTTATGGTAACTTGCAGTCGTTTGCTTTGAAGACAAAGGTGATAAAGTTTAAGTATAAAGTAAGACTGATTAAATTAACTCTAAGACATTTCTTCATCTTCTACCTCTCATCAGTCAGGTGGTGGGGTCAACAGGTCCAGAGGGGAAACCCAGACCTCCCTCTCCCCTGTGGTGCTCTGAATGGAGAACCCCGAAGTGTTCCCAGGTCACCAGTGAGTTCTGGGTCTGACCCGGGAGCATCGTAAGACATTCACAAAAATATCCTCCTGAGACCTGAGCTTTGTTAGCATGTGCATTTTTTTCTATCTCAATGTCCTCTTAGGAGGACACAGGGTCTCAGGAGGTTAATTCACATCACAGTGCAAATAAAAAAAAGAAATGTGTAAGAAAACAGTTTAGTTTTAAACACAACTTATGTTTCCTATTTAAAAGTCAGTTCTGTCTTTAACTCTTGCCTTTTCAGTTAAAATATATAAAATATAAAAAAGGTAAAAGTTAACATTGAAATGTTTTGTTTTTGTGCTTCAGTCTTCAGCGTTTCATCACCTGTCTTCTTTCAGGAAGTGGCTGAGTGAAATTTAAACCTCTGGCCCGGCGTTCCCTGAAGACGTCATTTCTCAGAAACTAATCTTTTTGTTCGGTTCGGATGACGTTCGTATTTTGCCTTTAGCTATGGCCATCCGCTCCGACACGGTTTTGACAGGAACTCCTCTGCGGGTCACTTTGACGTGGACGAAGAGCGTCGCCGGCGACAGACTGGAGCCGTCCGCCCGCAGCAGGTGAACGTGTCGATAACCTGAGTGGGTTGAACACACGTGTTATAAACGACACGTGAAGGCAGGAAGCTGTGATTGATGAGGGGGGCGCACCTGTGCAGAGGCTGGTGAAGGGCAGAGTGTACTGTCCCACAAAGTCGTTCTTGGAGGTGTGGTCGTGGTCCTCCACCACGAAGCGCACCAGAGCCAGCTCAGGAACCTGCAGCTGGAAGCTCAGCGTGCAGTCCCACCGAGGGTTGAAACCTGCAGGGGGCGCACAAGAGCTGTGAGGACGACTGCGGGTGGACAAAACACCAACAAACTGAAACAAAATGCTGAGTCAGCATTCTCACTTTGTTTTCTTGTTTATAGTTTCTTCTTCAAACAAACTACTTTTACGTACTTTGATATTTTAACCATATCAAAACATTCAGCTCTAATACGAGAAGCGTGGTCTGAATCACAATATTAAACTTTGTTTATAATTAAATAAACCCATAAAAAAGACTGAAATCCCTACAGCTTGCCTTTATTAATCTTATATACTGCTGTTACTTTTAGCTTTTTAGATTTAGATACAGTTTTGCTCATTTTAGCTACTGCTTTGCTAATATTACCTTTAGTGTTTTTGTTCATTTTAGTTTAATTTCACTTACTGTTTTGCTTGTTTTAGCTTTTCTGCTTCTTTAAGCTTTTGGCAACTATTGCTTTAGTTTGTGTTGTGTTGCTTTTAGCTACTCGTTTTACTGATTTTAAAGGTTAGCTTTTGTTTTGTTACATTTAGCTCCTGTTTTTTTATTAGTTTTGTTTTTTTTTAGCTGTTCTTCTGCTTGTTTGAGCTTTTAGCAACTGTTTAGCTTTTAGCTTGTGTTTTTCTACTTTGACCATTTTAAATTTAGCATTTGTTTTGTTAAGTTTAGCTCCTGTTTTCCTTCTTTCAGTTACAGTTTTGTTTATTTTAGCTGTTCTTCTGCTTTTGTTTTTGGCTCATTTTAGCCTCTTTTTAAACTTAAACATCTCAGTTTTAGCTTATTCAGTGTTCACGTTTCATTTTGGCAAAAAATGCAAATTCTCTAGTCATTTTACATTTTTACCGTCTCTTTATGCATATTGAAAACTTTTCAAATTACCGTTATTGTCGATGCGGTGGGTTTTCTTCTTGGAGTTATCAATCGCCACCCCGTGAATTTCCACCAACACCTGTGGATCCACAATGGAGCTGGCTTTCTCTGCGTTGATTTTCGGCAGCTGCTGTGCAGATATTATCTGTAAAACAAACAAAAATGCATTAGAAATGCGTTAAATGTGTTTTTATGTACATTTTATTTGGATAATTGACACATTCATTCAGTCTGGGACAAAACATCCATTCATTGATTTAAAAATGAAAAAAAAACCAGCAGAGGAACTCAATGTTTTTCATTTTGCTGAAAGCAGACAAGTGATGAATGCAGAGAAATCCTCTCACTCTGATGGTCAGCTGGGTGGGGGTGTGACCCGGGCCTCCGCCGGTGTTCTCCGGGTCAAAGTCAGACGAGGGGCTGCACAGGAAGTCAGGCTTCAGGACGTATCCGCAGCGACCGTTCGGGAGGAAGCGCCCCTGGTTCAGGTCCATCTGCTCCCCAGGTGTCTGGAAGTTCAGCGCCACTAAAGAACAAAATGCAAAAGATTCAACACAAAGTTAGTCATTTTAGCATGAAATGACAGATTTTCTGTTAAAGCAAATGTAAAACGTGGATCTGAATCACAGACCCAGCTGGCAGCCGCAGTTCCACATTTCCTGAGGATCGTAGTTGGATGATTGCAGGCGCTGGCCGGAGGGGTAGATCCGGCTCAGCTGCCTGCTGTTGTGCCGAGCAAAAAGCTTCCCTGCAAAAAAACAAAAAACCACTTGAGGCTGATTATGAATTGAGCAGATGGAGATGGACAAAAGACTTGAAGTCGGTCCAGATGCAGTTATTTCTCTCTGCCCTACCAGAGTCTTTGATGAGTTTGAGCGCTTCGCACTCTGAGAAGGACGACATTTCATTCGGCGGTAATTTGGACACGTGTTCGAAGCCTCGGAAGGCGGCGGTCCTGCAGTATACCACCAGCTCCGACAGCTCGGGGCTGAGTTTAGAGCAGATCTGAGAGCAGACACGTGAAAGGAAACAGGCCGATTAAATTATCTGAAAACAAGTCTGAGACACGACTCCACCTCAACAGACCTTGGCGGGGTCGTTCTTGTTCCTGCTGATGCTCAACGGCTCCTCCTCGCTGCTCGAGGAGAAGCTGGCGACGCTGCCGTTCTTACTGAGCTGCTCCATGTGAGGCGTCAGCTTTTTCCCCTTCACCAGAATACGCCACTTCAGCTCCTGCAGGGAGACGTTTGATGACGTTAAAATGAGTAAAACACAAGCTAAAAGCTAATACAGCTAAAATAAACAAAAGTAACTGAAACGAAGCAAAACAGGAGCTAAACTTAAAACAAACACTGAAGTTAAAATGAAGAAATTAGTAGCTAAAAGCAGCAAAACACAAGCTAAAAGATGGTAGCAAAACACAAGCTAAAAAACAAAAGAGTTGCTAAAAGCCTGAAGAAGCAGAGGAACAGCTAAAACCCATCATCTCTAAAATAACTGAGTTGGAGTTATGGAGCAGTGGTTATTGAGACATTTTTTAAATGTTTTAATTTAAATGAGTTACAACAACATCTAATTTCCCTTCTTGGATCAATAAAGTATTTTTGAATTGAATTGAATTAAATTTAAAGTGTTTTTTAATCTCAATGGTTATTTTTGTGGTTATTTTCGGCTCATACTTCTGGAGACGGCAGCTCTTTCGCTGGCAGGTCGTCCAGAGGTTTTGTGAGCAGTTTTTCCCCCAGAATGGTGCGGAGGTGTTTGGCCATGACGGCTTGCTGCTCCACAGAACAGTGATTCTCCAAAGAGAGGATCAAAGGGTACGGGGATGTCTGCAGGGAGGAACAAAGAGCCCGACAGTGCGTGTCAAAACCAAACTACAAAATGTTGTTAAAACAGGAAGGTGCAGCAGTCGTGACGTTGCAGCCGACAGGATGATTCATACCTTAAAGCCGTACTGCGAGATGGTTTCGATGACTTCTTTAAAAGGAACCTTGGAGGTGAGGGTGTGGCCGTGGTAGATGACGGGCTCACCTTTATCCCCGTCCCAGCAGTCCAGCTCCACACAGCGGCAGCCTTGAATCAAAGCCCTGACCGATGGAATCAGCTTTAATTAAAAAGAACCCTGCCTATAATAGCATTAGACATTATTTAATAAATGTTTACTTCAACTGTAAAACAAAGAGTGTAAAAACTCTAGAGGCTGTGTCGGTTTTATGAATTACAAAAAAAGATACACTGTCACACGGTCGTTGTCAACGAAGGGTTTTCAACCAAGTACTAGAAATGAACATTTTATTTACAATTATTTAATCTGTCCAATTACTTTTGAGCCTGTGAAATGTTCGTGTTTAAAAGATGCTTTAGTTCATCACATTTTTAAGCAATCATTTTGTTCAACCCACTGAATTAAAGCTGAAAGTCTGAACTTCAACTGCATCTGAATTGTTTTGTTTAAAATTCATTGTGGTAATGTCTAGAACAGTGGTTCCCAACCCTGGTCCTCAAGTACCCCTATCCATCATGTTTTACTTGTTTCCCTGCTCTTCAGCAGGTCTTCAGAAGATTGTTAATCACTCATTCATTCAAACCAGGTGTGTCAAATCAGGGAAACATCTAAACATGCAGGAAAGGAGTCCTTGAGGAGTAGGGTTGAGAATCACTGTTTTAATACATTATCTGATTTATTATTTACAAATAAATGGCAAAGAATTAATGGCTTCCAGAGGCAATACTAAAAAACATAAAACTAAGTCAATTTCATATTTTTAAAATGTCTCATCAAGCTCAGAGAAGCTCTTGAGGTGTTGGTCAACATGTTTCCCTGATTTGACACACCTGGTTTGAATGAATGAATGATTAACAATCTTCTGAAGACCTGCTGAAGAGCAGGGACACAAGTAAAACATGATGGATATGGGTACTTGAGGACCACGGTTGGGAACCACTGGTCTAGAACACATGTGGCCTGCGGGTGACTCCCGTGTGGCCCACCAGGGGGGGTACACCCCCCCCTAAAAAAACTTTTTTTTTTTTACTTATTATGAAAATTGTTTCTTATATTGATGGTAAACTTAATTTAATAAATTAGTTTATTTTGTTGCATTTAATCATAAATTTAAAGGTGAAAGATAATAATAATAATTGTCCTGCCCCTGAGCTGTTGGTTTTAAGTAATTGATCAATTTAGTTGGATAGCTCAGTATTAATGTTTTAAATTAAGCTGTTTTAAAATCAGCATCAACCATAAACTTAATCTCCCATAATGCATGTTGACCATGAGAACTCCCTGTCAGAAAGTGGGAGAGTTAAGAATTCAAGATGGCAACTATTTACTAGAAACTCATCAGTGAGTCAAATTTTATTATTATTATTCTATTTTTTTTTCAGATTTAATCAGTCGTACACTTAGTTCTTTTCAGTGTTTAAAAGAGGACATGTTAAAACACTGTTCAGTTAAAGTTAAATATGAA
>JARVGW010000194.1:18699371-18713200 GCA_031762495.1 Anablepsoides rubrolineatus
GATTCCCCCGGATGAGCTGGCCCAAGTGGCTGGGGAGAGGGAAGTCTGGGTCTCCCTGCTTAGGCTGCTGCCCCCGCAACCCGATCCCGGATAAGCGGCAGAAAATGGATGGATGGAAATAAAATTCTCTTAAAAAGCACGATGGATCAGTGGTTAACAAGATCTCACAAAATGATGGTCCTCGTGCTTGTGTGGGTTTTCCCCAGGTACTCCGGTTTCCTCCCACAAAAAAAAATAATAAAAAAATTAAAATCCTCCCAAAAAACTTTTAAAAATGGCAGCACGATGGATCAGTGGTTAACTGATTGTGTGGGTTTTCCCCGGGTACTCCGGTTTACTCCCACATAATAAATCAAAATCCAATCAAAACAAAAACAAACCAAATCAAACCAAAAAAACAAAATAAAAACAAAACAAAAATAAAATCAAACTAAACCAAACCAAATAACAAAACAAACCAAACCAAACCAAATGAAAAAACAAAACAAAACAAAACAAAACAAATCAAAAAACAAAACAAACCAAATCAAAAAACAAAACAAAACAAACCAAAAAACAAAATCAAATCAAACCAAAAAACAAAACAAAAGAAAAAAAAAATAGTAACTCCGCCAGAGTGTCTCTTTTCGCGGCACTTTGCCGGTCCCAAGCCCGGATTAAGGAGGAGGGTTAAATGCAACAACAGTGCAGTGTTGTATAAAGTACCACAAAGTGATACTTGAGTAAAAGTACAAGTATCTTACCCAAAAATTACTTTGGTAAAAGTTAAAGTCTCCTTTAAGAATATCACCTGAGTCAAAGTCTGATCTGATATTTTTTGTACTTAAGTATTAAAAGTAAAAGTATTGATTTAAAATGAGCAGTTAGATTTTCTGTAATGACATTTATTAGGAAAAAACTGCAGAAATTACTGTCGTATTAAAATATTTAATTTATGTTAAATTTTGGATGCACTAGTCTAGCTGTTTCAGTTTATATACATAGGCTAAAGGTAAAGATAAAGGTGCTTTATTGGTCATCAGTGTATGTTCCCATACAATGATGAAATTTGTGCTCTGCATTTGACCCATCGTGAGAAATACCCAAGTGGAGCAGCAGGCAGCTATGCAAGCGCCTGGGGAGCAGTGGGGGGTTGGGTGTCTCCTTTTTTTGGAGCAGAGAAACATCTAAATAGTGGCCCCCCAGGGTCCAGACTGGACACCTCTATTCTAGCACGGGGGTCTGCAACTCCTTGGCTTATTAATAAAACGTGTCCGAAGTTACAAAACAATCTATGTTCAAACGTGTACACCAGTAAATGGGGCTCGGGCGCCCCCTGCAGGTGGTTTGGGTGAGTTGCCAGATTTGATCAATTTTGCAAATCCATTTCATCTTCTGATGCCTTTTGCACATGTTGTCTGCATGGATTTCAAAAAGGATGTGCTTTTTTTTTTTTTACCACTCCTGCACAAAGTACAAGAGTCCAGACGTAATATTTAATCTGTAATAAAGGGGTTATAAGGCAGGGATTGACAGAAATCTGCAGAGATCCAAACACACACACAAAGCGCAGGTTTTTCATGTAACATCTGTCTTTGACTTTGAGCCTCATTAACACACCCAAAGACTGAAAACTGTTTTCATCTTTTCTCAACAGCAGCAACAACCACATTGGACCGAGTGAGAGATTAAGTCATGGTTGCTAATCCTCCCAGGCTGTGATCTCTGCAGGAGCGATAGTGTAGCTGCACCGCTCCTGGATTTGAGAATACCCTGGTGTGATCTCCACTTCCTTACCAGTCGTCAGGTTTTTCATTAACTGGAGCGTGTCACCTCTTTCTCCCTCAAAGGATTCCTAGTTCAGCCTGCCAATTTGCCAGAGGTGAAACTGGGCCCTGCTTCTGTTAGAAATAGTTATGCTGTGTTGTTTGTAGCCTCTGGATTCCTGTTGTTTACAAGCAGAGTTAGAACGAGGACACCATTCAGTTCCAAATAAAAGACTAAATAACTAATTTGTGCACTTCATAAAAAAAAACCTGCTTTGTAACCACTGTTAAGGAACTATTTGGGTTTATACATGAGTGTGCAGCTTGCACACATAAAAATAAAGAGTTCACTAAGTAACTCTAGCTATCTGCAAGATATTCGATGTTATTTTCAGGAAAAGTGTACAATAGAGCAATAAAAATGTCAAGATAATTACACTAGTTTTATATTCTCGTTTACTGAACTCCCATTGTGCCCAATCCAAAAATAGCGACGAAGTATAAAAACAATTGCATAAAATCAAGTAAAACAAAATAAGAACGTACTTATTATATGCAAACTAAAGCAAAGATTCTGTGCTTCCTTGGAAGCTGAGGCTGCGACTACTTCCTGGATCTGTGCAAGTTGTTCGTGTGACTTACAACCATGCACAATACCTGTTCTTTAATTGGTAACACGATGTTGAGGCGGTGGGTTCGGCTCGTTCGATCGTGTTTTTATTGGCACAGAAATGCATTAATTTTACTGTAATGCTGTTATAGGAAAGTCGCAATGAAAACACAATCCAGGAATTAAACGGAGGCGTGGCGAACACGTTGGCCTAGTTAGCATAACGCTAATTTTCGTGTTTAGAAGTGTTATAATAAATTTGGGTGATAGATTAAGCTGTGTCGACAGCTATGTGTGAATAAAAAACGCTTTTACTTAATAAACAGTCCTAATATTTATTTTCTTTTACAACAACGAAGCACCAAAGCGCGAGCTACTTGTTAGCCTAGCTTCATGTACAATGTGACGTTTTTCGTCTGCAAGGAACCATTTCCTGTGTAACATCGTCATGCCGAGGCTTTAACATTTTGTTTTATTTTAGTGCATTTGACTTCACATTATGATTTTTTTTGTTTTGGTGTTTAGTTTGCGAGCGATAACAACCTAGCGTTCGTTAGCTAGCTACGCTCGGCTAACGTTGACCAGCTCGAAACAACAAACCCGTGTAGACGGGTGCATATTTTGGGGGCTGCGAACAAAAGCAATACACCAAAAACTGATCTACACCACTCCGTCCGTTGATAAAAGGATTATTGAGCGAGTGTGAGATCGCCTGACCCACCCTTTGACAACGAGGGGTTCGAGGTTCTGATCGTTCCTGCGGCTTCACAATAAATGTCGTTTGTTTACGCTGCTCGTAGAGTTCCCCCCAGAGCTGCTGCCCTTCGACGTATCACTCCGCACCGCACGGTCCACCGAAACGGAAACATTTGTTCGCTAAAAATATCGTTTGAAAGCTACGTTTTAATACACAGAGGCTTAAAAAATAATTTAATGTGAATAGCGAAATGTTATTAGTTATTTTCTGACAGGAACATTGAAAACGGACTATATTTCGTAGATGGATTGTTTCATTTGCCTTCAAATAAAGGTGTTTATTTAATGTATTATTAATTTTATTGTAGACAGTGTTGTCGCAACAAAACATAAACTCTATTTTATTTAACTAATATATATAGCTGTATATTGCTGATTCGAGACGATGTCGAATAAAAGTCGTTGAGTCAACTTGTGTTCAGTTGTCTGTACTCTTCAACCCTCTCGCTGCAATGGTACGGTCTATAAAAAATGCCCGGGACTGCTTTTTTCGGTGTGGATTACGCTCATTTGATTGACAGCACGACCGCCCTATCAGAAAATAACCCAAGCTTAGCAACAGCAAAGTTACCATGCGAGCCAATCAGGAACGAGTAGGGCGGGGCTACCCGGGCAGAAGCTCCTGTATTTTTATTGGTCGAAACGCCCATCGATCAAAACGGGCTTGTGGATTTTGTAGTTTACTGCCGCGTCGAAGCTTTTAGCTGTGACGTCGTTCAAACTACACTTCCCACAATGCAGTCGGTGTTAGGAAAAGAAGCATGCGCGAGGTTGGAGGCGGAGTTGGTATATAAACAGGAGCTGCCTCTCCTCCTGTAGCACACTGGACACTGTTGTGGCGGTGAAACGCGCTCTCTGGGAGAGCGTAAGCGCTGACAGCATCGAAACAGTTAATGGTAGTTAGCGACAGTTGCTCTGACAAACCCTTGGAGGAGTAACAAGTGTTTACTATTCGGAAGTTCACTTTTTATTTTACGGGAGTCCATTTTAAAACTTCTCACTTAATTTTTAAAACTTGATCTAGATTTTTGTTCCATCGGAGGAGGGGCAAAAATAAGTTTATCCGCCTTTTTTAAAGCAAAACTTTAATGTTCAGTTGTTTTTAAACGATGAACTAAAATGTGCTAAAAGGCGGAACCATCAGAAGAGATCGTCCGGATCATGGAGCAGACTCATCACCTGGGAAGTTTGGGCAGCCCATCAGGTGGGAGCCGCGGGAACGAGTCGGAGCATCTCCCGGCCGACAACCACGCGTTACCGCAGAACGGCGACAGAGGGCGCCAGAGAGCGCAGAACCACCTCCGGCGGCGGGCGGAGAGCTGCGAGGATGTCAACACTGACAAGTTCTGGCAGCCGAAAGGCGGACAGAGGGAGGTGTGTCCCGGAAACGCAGCCCAGCCTCACGAGACGCCCGACGGCCACCCGCTGGGGGATCCGAGCCCGAACAACCCGGGCCAGGAGGAGGGAGCGCTCGTCGACTCCGACACCGGCCTGGACGCGCGCCTGGGCAAGAAGAAGCACCGGCGCCGGACCTCCAAGAAGAAGCGCAGCTGGAAGCCGTACAACAAACTTTCCTGGGAGGAGAAGAAAGCCCTGGAGGAGCGGGAGACCGTCCGGGCCTCCCGGATGAGGGAGGAGATGTTCGCCAAGGGGCTCCCGGTGGCGCCCTACAACACCACCCAGTTCCTCATGGATGAGCACGACCGCGAGGAGCCGGACCTCAACACCGAGACCGGGGTCCGCCGCTCGCTGGGGGCGGAGGACACCGGCAGCGAGGAGGAGCTCTTCGACGAGGAGGACGACGACGACGACGGCAGCGGCGGGGGAGGAGGGAGCGACGGCATCGGGAGGCCCGGGAACGCCGGCGGGGAGTTCCTCCAGAGGGACTTCTCCGAGACTTACGAGATGTACCACGTGGAGAGCCTGCAGAACATGACCAAGCAGGAGCTGGTGCAGGAGTACCTGGAGCTGGAGAAGTGCATGTCCCGGCTGGAGGAGGAGAACAACCGGCTGAGGCGCGCCGCCGCCCCGGACGGCTCGCAGCACCGGATCCGGGAGATGGAGCTGGAGCTGGAGAGACTGAGAGCCGAGAACACGGAGCTGCTCCTGCAGAACCAGCCCAACAAGAGCCGGGGCCAAATCCCCGCCAAATAAAGGACCTTACTTTTTAATAAAGGTAATAAAATAAAATAAAACAAACATGGGACTGCTGCATTTAAAACACGTCAGAGTTTCTGTATCAGTTTTTGTCTTTTGGACATAAAGTTGCCTACTTGTTTATTTTCTATCTGACCTGTGCAAACAACAGGAAATGTAAATATGGAAAAAATTAAAGGTATTCATTGCTAATAAGTTAATCCTGAATTATATCAAATGGTGACGTGTGAAAGTCCAGTTTTCCAGATAATATAAACATAAAATGCGGGTCTGCACTCAAAGTAAACAAAGCGGAGTCTGCTAAAACTGCATATTTTCAATTTAAAGACCCTGAACATGAAAAAATGCATTTTTTATGTTTTTATTATTTTTTTAAATGTGGTTTTCATGACTTTTCAATGAGTACTTTTTAATGTTTTTTTTAAGAGATGTTAAACAATATTTTTGTTGTTTTTCCAGGTCGACTTTGTAGGCATATTCATTGACATAAACTGTTTCATGTTTAATTATTAAAAAAAACATTGTAATTCCCTGATACCAGAGCTTAATTGGGCCTAAAATTCACAATTATTATTTTTTTTCTTCACAATGAAGCCCCAGACTTAACATTTTAACAGTTGTGTGTCATCATTGGTTAAAATAAAAAAAGAAGTTGTGATTGGAGCTTTTGTGTTGTGGACCATGTGGGGTCTGGAGATGCTAAACCCCTCAGATTTATCTATTAAAGAGCAGGAAGAACCACAAACCGGTGCTTTCTGGTATTAGTTCCTGTTTTTACACTCAGAGGATAGTCTCTTAAAGGAATGGATATCACCTCAGATTTTCATCTGCAGCATAAACTTAGATTTAGTCTTTTTATTGTGAATCAATAGCAGCCATTTTGCATTAGGTCTACTCCAAATGTGTAGGATTTCCATACAAATGTGCAGATATTTTGCTAACACAGGGAGCTGAAGCATTCCATGTGTGTTGGAAGCGAATCTAATTTACAAAGTTTAGCAAAATTTCTACAAATTTTCATTTTTTTTTAAATTGTGTAGTTCATGAGATATGTTGCTAACAAAGTTGATCCAATGCAATCCGTTGGCGCTCATAATATGGATCAGTCTCTGTTACTACCGCACCAAATCTCAGGTTAATATCTCCAAAACTGGCTGAGTTGGAGCCATTTTTGTGTTGCAAATAGTTCTACTGTGGCGGCCATCTTGAAAGGAGCTAACCCCAGAAGTTAATCAGTTGTAGCAGCACATCTACTGATTAATTCCTTCTGAGTTTTATTTAAATTCATGCAGTGGTTCGGGAGATGTTCTGCTAACAGACAGAAGTAATAAAAAAACATTTCCTTTTATGTGATAAAGCCATGTTTCGTGCCCCTGTCACCACCAGAGGTCGCCATTGTGCTTCCTGAAGAGCGAAATTAAACACAGAACTCATTTAAACATCTTTCTGTTTATTTACATCATATAACTTGCTTTAAAGCAAACAGGCGGAGGAAAACCATTTTTAGTCCAGTCATTTCTTTACATCAGTAAAGCGTTTCCAAATGTACACAATACAATATGTTAAGACAGTATGTACAAAACAAAAAGGATTAATATAATAAAACATCAGGTAAAAATCACATTTTTAGACAAACTGATGCAGGCTGTGAGGAAACCGGATGTTTTGGTTCGACCCAATGTGGTTTTTAACAGGTGTACCGTTTTCACACGACGAATAAAAAAAAAAAGAAGCTCCTTTTAGCAGCAGCTGTTGGCGCCAAAGAGCGAGTGCATAGATTGAATCCTTGGCTTGAAGTGTGCTTTTTTTTTTTTTTTTTTTAATGCTTCGCTCGGTCCACGTACACATCTTTGGGTCGGTTTTACCATAAGCTACTTTGGAGGATGACCCGAAAACGACAAAAACAAAAAAACATTTCATAAATCAGGCACTTGTAGAAGAATCTTGAGGTAAGACCAGACCGGAGCTTCTTAATCAGGATAATTTTGGTGAGATAATAAGTTGCACCTTTTTGTTCCAGAGAAAATCTAGAAACTAAATTCTCAGTTGTACCATTTTACACCTCGTCGTATCGCCGCTCCGAGGTGACAAAACGTGCAGACGGGTGGGAAATAAACAAAAACTGATCCGTTTGTTTGCGCTACACCTTTTACATCTTTAATCCCAAACAGAAAACGTCAAAATAACGAGCTCAGGTTTCACCGAGGCGAGCTACAGAAACCCCACTTCTGAAAAAATTAAGTACAAACACAACAATCTGCAAATCTCATAACAAAAGAGGAGCCATTATTAATTAATTATGTTAATTGGTAACATATAAAAAGGTATAAAACGATAATTTTAAAAGTAATTAACTAACAAAAATGGAATACTTTCAGAATAAAGTTCCTCAATGGTAAAATATCCCATCTACTGTTCACAGGGTTCATGCAGGTTTCAGTAAGTTTAATTTAAGACCAAACAAACACATTAACAGAATCATTCAAATGGTCCCAGAAATTTTAACATAGAAACCTTTTACTAGTGTTATCAATTTAGCTATTAAAGAATATTTAATTTTATTACAAGAACACAAAATTATGTTAATGAAATGGTCATATCTATTGCCCGCAGTTCTCATGTGATTTGATTTGTAGTTTAACCATGTACGATGACCAGTAGCAAACTTAGCACATCATAAAGACAGATTGTGCTTTACTCTGTTTATTTATGCAGCCAACGCTTTTCGGGAGTGATCAAAAGTTAAAAAAATTAAGATTTGGAAATTTTAATGGATGAAAATCTGGGTATTTTTAAGAATATTTTAGGCCTAAAATTTTGATTTTCAAATTTGAGATTTTTTTTTTTTTTACTTTTTAAGACCCTGAATGAACCCTGTGTTCATAATATCAATAAATATATGTGATCCATCATATCGAAATGAGGATTAAGTGAAATTTGGTCAAAATTACCTAATTATATTTTCAGATTCCTGCTTTAAAAGCTACATTTTGTTACCTGGATCATCCTGATGTCATAAACTTATCCAGAAATATGACTTAATTTGTCTTGTTGGTTACAATAATACATTATTGTTTGATCCAATTCTTAATTTCATGTAAATTTATTGAGTCATTTTTGATGGTAATATAAAGAGGAAACCTGAAATAGTATTTGTATAATAAGATTTCTCAGTTGGAAAAAAACAAAAACATTGCTGACTCACAGGAAAAAATTCATAATTTTAAAGCGTTTTTCCTCGAAATCAAGTTTTTTGTTGCTACTGCTCAAAAAAAATGCTTCTAAATTCCTTTTAGGATTATATTTCAGACAATTCATTCAAATAATTCATTGATAAGGCATTAATTCATTATATTTTTGACAAAATACAATTTAAATAAAAACCACATATCTGTCTATTTCTCCACATTTCACTTTTGGACTTAATCCTCGTTTCGATGTGACGGGTCACAAATATATTGTAGGGGGGAAAACATGCCTCTCTTATGGTATAGGGGTACATTAGCGTTTCAATCAATGTAAAAAAAAAAGTATGAACAGGTTTTAGAACATCAGCTATCATCCAGACTATATGATTTTCAGGGAAGGCTTTGCATATTTCAGCAGGACGACGCCCAATTAGAGACCGAGTTCTGGACCAGGTCCACCTGCAGTCAAGAAACAAACAAACTAGAGGAGATTCTTCTCGTTTGTTGCTTCCATCAAATTCAGTTTCACCAGATTTTTAATTGATAATTTTTATAAAATCAAATAATTTCTTAGCTTCAACATTTAATATGAGATTTGCAGATGATTATTTTCAGAACCGAGCTTCTAAAACGACCTCTGATGTTGACAAAAATGACATTTTTGTCGAATCCTTCTGGAGAGTTAAAGGTTTTCTGCACAGTGTTGTAAACCAGTAAAAGGAGCGAGTTTTGGAACAAAAGGTTCGATCCCAATAAAAGTCTTTATTTTTACATTAATATAAAATATATATTTATATTTAAAGAGAATATAAACAAAAAAATATATTAAGAAAAAAGAACATTTCAAGTCTTGAAAGAAATGACTGTAAACCATAAAAAAACAACTAAAAAAAAACAAGATATTTACACGGTTAACTTAGCGAGGCTTTGTACAAAATGTTACAAAACATTTGAACGCCTGAACGCTCACATGTGACCACAGTTTGTTGTTGTTGTTTTTGCGTAAACACAAACATTGAGAAGCAGAGCATAAATTAGAGTTTTACAGTTTCTGCGGTCTGGAGCGCTTCAGGAAGACTGATTAAAATAAATAAATCAGCTGAAGAGGAAACGTTTTTTAAACTTAAATCGCTTTAGTTCGCGTAGCGGTGAGTAACAGACGATTCTGAACGACCCTCAGTTCGACTCGAAGCACCATTTTTCTGGATTGACTAATTTCTCACCTGTGGAAGTGGGAGGAGACTGACACTGAGGAGGCGTGGCCATGTCTGCCTGGTTTTTTATGAGCAGAAGAAGAAGAAATAACAGTTTTGGCAGCAGTGGAATGATGTCAGGCAGCTCGGCGGTCCTTTCAGAGGTACTGGTGGAATCTGGAGGGGGGGTTTTGGCGTGGAAGCGGTCCCGGATCGAGCCCATCCGCGCCCCGAGGCGCGCCGTGCGTTTGCCTGACCAGCGGGGGTCTCTTCTCCGCCGCCTCCGTGGGGGACGCCACCACGGTGTGTCGGCGCCACACCCGCTTCTTGCGGCGCGTCTCGGGCGACGGCTGCTTCCTGAGCCCCACGCTGCGCAGGTCGTCAGCCGAGCCCAGCAGCCGGGCCCGCACCTGTTCCGCCAGAGACCTCCCCCCGCCGGCAGGGGGGCCGGTCGGGGTGAAGGAAGCGGCCTCGCTGGGCGGCAGGGCGGGTCTGGAGCGGGACAGTGGCAGGCTCTCCTGGCTGCTGCTGGAGGACGGGTCGGTTCTGGTCGAGTCCCTCCTCGGCCTCTCTGACCCGGAGCCCTCCTCCAGAGACTCGGCCAGGTCCTGGGACCGGGTCTTGAGCTTCTTCCGGGCCAGAGTGTCGCACTGGATCAGCCTGTGGGAGTTGAAGGAGGGCCGCGAGTGCAGGCGGTGAGCGGCGGCAGCGGCGGAAGAGGACGAGGAGGACGAGGGCGTGGCGGAGCGCGCTCCTCTGTCGCTCCTCTCCACCTGGTCGGTCGTGTGAGTGACAGGAGTGGGCGGGGCCAGAGCCACGCTGTGAGGCTTGCAGTGTGAGTAGAGGAAGCTGCGGGGGACGGGGTCTGTTGTTGTTGTTTGTTTACTGGGTCTCTCCTGGGTGAGCGAGCGCGAGGCAAAGCCGCTCTCGTTGTCCGTCTCACTCACCAGCTCGCTGTGCTCGTCGTCGGCGTCCTCGCCTCGGCCCTCCGACCCCAGCCTCCGCCCCAACGTGGAGAGGGTGGAGTAACCAGAAACGATGGAGCGGGAGTCCTCCGGCGCTCGCCCTTTCACCTCCACCTCCGCCGGCGCCCTGTCCTCCCGCTCCCCTCCGGCCTCCTCTTCCTCTTTGCAGCACGGCACAACCTCCTCCTCTTTCGCTCCCTCGACTTCCTCCTCCTCCTCCTCCTCTTCCTCCTCCTCTTCCTCGTCCTCCTCTCCTTCTGCTCGAGGAGCGGTGTCTCCCACAGGCTGAGACTCCTCCTCTTCCTCCTCCTCTTCCTCCTCCGTCCCCGGGTGTTCGGCTCTGAAGGGCTCGTGCTCGGAGTCGTCGTCGGTGCTGCTGCCCACGCGGCGGGCGTTGCGGCGCTTCCTGCGTTTGCGTCCCGTGACGGCGGACATGATGGACAGGGCCAGGAAGTCTTTGGCTGTCAGGTCCTTCTTAGAGCCCCACAGCCGCTGGAAGAGAAGGTTTTACTGAAACACCGCCATTTTGTTTACATGTTTTAAAATGTTCCAAACAGGTGACAGGTGACAGGTGACAGGTGTGTGTGTGTGTGTGTGTGTGTGTGTGTGTGTGTGTGTGTGTGTGTGTGTGTTACCTTTATTTTAGCTGAATCACAGTTGGTTGAGTCTGCAGAAAAAGGATAAAAACACATCGTCAGGTTAGAGGAGTCCAGGTTAACAAACAGTCATGTTGGAGGACACACAGGTGGATTTTAAAAGACTAAATGTTATTTTTTTCTAGTTTGAGAAGCTGATTAAACAATTTTTGTTTCTTTTCTTTAAATTAAAATTTAAAAAACATCAATTTTGTCATTATTTATTGTCCTTCCTGTGAGTCCTCTCATCATGTCAGACCCAAGATCAAACATTCAGGAAGTGAAGCTTTTAGTGAGAAAAAAAATTGGAGGAAGCAGCAATCGGCGTGTCACCACACACACACACACACACACACACACACACACACACACACACACACACACACCTGAAGACAATAACACTGAGGGCATCAGTCACTGAAAAACCCAAGGAGATGAGAGGGAGGATGTAGGTGAAGCTTTTTCTTGTGCACAGATACAATCTCTCTCTCTTTTTTTTTTTTTACATCTTTTAGACATTTAGGATTTTATTTGTTTCTATATTTTTAAACTATAAATAAACCGAGATGTTCAGTTTAGCTACTTATAGCTGATTTCAGCTTCATCTTTGCAACTTTTACCTATTTTTAAGCCAATTTTAACTTTTAGTTTTTAATCAACCGTTTAGCATGTAGCTTCTATTTAGCTTATTTTAGCTAATAGCTATAGTTTTACAAACTTTAGCAACCAGTTGGATAATTTTAGATTTGGACTACAGTTTTGCTAATTTTAGCTCTTTTTTTGACAACATTAGCTTGTAGCTATAGTTTTTCCTACAGATTAGCTAGTTTTAGCTTTTATTCACTTTTGTGATAAAAGTAGTTTCTATTTTTCAAATATTAGCAATAAGTAACAATTTTGCTAACTTTACACAACATTTTGCCAATTTTGGCTTCAGTTTTGCTCAAGTACCAAAGCTGAAATTATAAAGTAGCTAACTCATTTATGATTAATTCAGCTTGTACCTATGGATGTAAAAATATTAGCAGTTTTGCTAGTTACAGATTTAAATACTGTTTTGCAAATTTCAGCATTTATTTTTGTAGCCAGTTTTAGCTTCTGTTTTGCTAGTTTTAGCTTTTATATTTAATGAGAAGATGACATTTATGAAGACATCCCTCCAGACCAATAAAAATCCAGTTTTCAAACCGATTTTCTGATAAATGAACAAATTTCATCAAACTGCAGCTTATTTTGAAGCTTTTGAGACAGAATTTTAAAATATTATTCACCTCATTTTGACTCGTTTATATATATTTTTAAATTAATTTTATTTATTCATTAAAACAAAAGAAAATCTATATATAATAAAAAACAGAATTTATAAATGAGATGTAACGAAGCACAGGGAATATAATATCATCTTTCCCTTTTTTAAATAAAGTAAATTCAAATATATAATAATAATAATAATAATAATAATAATAATTTGGTTTTACAGACTCAAACTCAAACAAAAACCGCAGCAGCTCCAGGATTTGAACAGTTTATAGATATAATTTACTCAGCATCATATTTTAAATAAACTAGCTTTTATCATCTTTTTAAACATAGAAATTGTTCTGCAAGTTTTATTATCATCATAAAGATTATTCCTTAAACTTATTCCTTGAATTATAGACATCGTTCCTTTAAACTGGATCAAAATTTAGGTTTAAAAAAAATCTCTCTTTTAACAAAATGAAGCTGAATATTTAAAAGTAATATATTTTTAATATCCTCACTTGTAAAATGATATAATGAGCAAATCATAAAACATTTTATTTGTTGGATAATAATAAATCTTACAGCTCTTTTTTGTATAATTTTAAATAGGATCTGTAGTTTGTTTTACATGTTTTTCCCCAAACTTCCAACAGAAAATATTAAATTTGGATTTGAGACGGTGCATCAGAAACAAGCAACCCCTAAAGTCCCGTTAAGTGAAGTGGTGTTAGGAGCCCGATGATTGGGTCGGGTCGGGTCGAACCAAAACCTCTTCCAGGAGGAGAGGAGCTGCCTGACAGTTCCTGTCTCACCCAGGAAGTTACGAGTCAAACTGGGAGGGGGAGGGGGGGGGGACACAAGCCATCACCGTCACTAACACACACACACACGGTCTCACATTCACAGCTTCACACACACATTTATCCAGGGGAGTTGCCATCCTACCGCAGCGGCTGCTCCACGGGTTCGGCTGGGAGAAGGAAATTCAGAAACGCACAGAGAGAAAAGTGAAAGATGAGGTTCAGCAGAAAAAGGAGGCATGCCGTCAAACACCAACTACCAGCTAAAAGAGCTAAAGCTTCATGCTGCGTTCCAGTTCTGTTGGAAAGTAGAGAACTGTTTGAGTTTCAAAGGTTTTCCCTTCATTTTAAAACATGGTTCAACTCTAGTTACGAGTAAATAAATCAGAACGTTTCTGACTGTTGCTTCACTGCAAAAACTGTCCATCTAACAAAGATTTAAATCCTTATATTCAGTTAAAAAATCTTTTTGATCTTGTTTTGAGACTGATTTACTAAACAAGAACTGATTGTGTCAGAATAATATTCTTGTTTT
>JARVGW010000194.1:18726325-18746436 GCA_031762495.1 Anablepsoides rubrolineatus
GTGAGAAGAGCCTAGTGAGGGGGAAGGTGAAGGGGGGGGAGGCGGGGCCGGAGCCCGCGGCGTGCGCCGAACTCATGCCGCTGGACACGACGGAGGACGCCGGCACGTGGCGGGCGCGCAAGTCGGCGCCGGGGCTGGTTGGCTCGTCTGTGGGAGGGCGAGGGGGGAGCAAAGATGGAGGCGTGAGAGAAGAGGGGGAAAAAGGAGGAAGGATATAAAAGGTTAAGAGGCGGTTAGATCAGGGGAAAGGTTGAGGAGAGGAGCGAGGAGACAGCGTCACAAAATCAAACAAGATCCAGGAAAACCAGAAAAACACCTGCGACAAATAAAACGAGCCTGGAACCGTACCTGCGTCGTCTGCTGCCATAGGAAGAGCTTTACAGAAGCTAACGGAGGCGGGAGGCTGCAGGTTTCAGTTCTTTCTCTATAATAATGTCGGATTTTATTCAAGAACAACAAAACGTTTCAATCCAAACCTCACTGAGGGGAAAGAAAAGTGACTTTTTGGATACTTTTTATGCTCAAAACGAGGCCATTGTGCATAAAAAATAAGGATTAAAAATCAGTTTTTATAGGTAAGGCGTCTCGTGTTTAACTGTTTAGAGGGATTTGAAACCGTGACACGCAGATTCACACTTCCTGCAGGATCACAGGTTTGAAGCTGGAGACGTTTGAAACTGTTCAGACTTCCTGATGAGGAAACAGCAGAGGGCAGCACACACTGCTCTTCAGGGGTTCCCCAGCTTCATTTTTACTATTTTTTTACTTATTCTTCTTGTTTCTGTGATTAGAACCATCTAATATCCCTCGCTTGGGCTTAAAATCATCTGAAACAGAGTAATATAATGAAGAGGGTGATAAATAACAGCCTGAATGCTGGAGGACAGCACAGAGAGCACAGGAAGTCCCTCATAAATAACAGATCACAGAAAGTCTTGCTTCTGCTCTGCAGCTTCTGCGGTTCATCTTAAAGACTCGTCACACAAAGGCAGCATTCAACATAAATGCACAGAGTCGTTTCCACCAGAACCTCCTGGTTAATTTACAGCCCAGATAAAAGAGAAAACTGGAGGAGGAAGCAGCTCGTCTAGTTCAACTCCTTTACAAAATGTAAGTCATTTGTGGAAGTGAAGACGAGGTGAAAGACACGTTGGCCCCCGAGGTGCAGCCTCACAAACACTGACAACAAGACAAACATCAGCCGGGGGAGAAACTAGCCTAGTTTCAGTTTGTGGCTGTTAAACGTGTCTCGGCCTGCAGCTCGGTTTCGTTTAATTCAGGCGAGGAGAAGAATGTGATCTGAAAGGTGGACTGAGAGAGGGAGCTTCAGGATTTCCTCTCTCAAAAGAAAAAAACAAAAACTTTCTGTGGACAGAAATGTCCGACGCGCCTCCCGGTCAGATGATTTGAATCTGCTCGGCACAATAAGTCACGAGGAGACGGAGGCTCGGCTCATTTGCTTCTGGTTTGACTTTTAATGGCTGCTCAAGAGGCCTGCAGGGCTGCCTAAACACAAGCTAGGACACGATGAGCTCGCAGGCCGCAGCTGCCCCCCATCAACTTCTACAAAAACACTGATACATGAAGAAAACAGCAACAAATAAAAGCTTTTTTTTTCTTTTAAACAGGGTTCATGCAGGTTTCTGTAAGTTAAATTTAAGACCATTATGAATGACATTTAAGACCGAACCGACGCATTAACAGAAACATTCAAATGGTCCCAGAAATTTTAACATAAAAACCTTTTATTATTATCAATTTAACTTTAACAGTTATCACAGGATTTGTAGTTTCACTGCGTACCAAGACTGGTAGAAAACTTCAGCACATCAACCTCTGATTATTTAATCTGTTTATTTATGCAGCAAACACTTCTCAGGAATGATCCAAAGTAAAAGAATTAAGACTTGACAAAATAAAATTTGGCCATTTTTAGAGTTTTTTTAGGCCTAAAATTTAGATTTTCAAATTTGAGACTTTTTTTAGCCTTTTTAAGACCCTGCATGAACCCTGTTTAAAGCAGGGAAACGATCATGTCTGTCGTTGGAGCAGCTGAGTCAGCAGCTGTGACAGAATCCAATCAGGAAGTGTAGTGCACCTTTTTGTCCAGAGAGGAAGGGGGAATTCTCAGGGATCAGTAAACTCCAGTCTGACTCAATCACAGCTGAGTCTGAAGACGACGCAGAAATCAGACCTCAGAAACAGAGAAAAGGTTTGGAGCAGCTTACCGATGAACGGGATGCAGGCCAGAGAGTCGCCCTGCAGGGAGAGCGGCGCCAGGTTGCCGTTCGGTTTCCGCGGAGCCACGTCTGAGTTGGACCCGGAGCTCCCACTGGGGTCTTTGGGGTCCGACGTAAACAGAGAGGGTTCCAGGTCGTCCATGGGCAGGGCGTAGTGCGGCTGCCTCTTGGTGTTCCGCCGCCCGACGGGGGGTTTCTGCCTCATGACCACCTCCTGGGTCTGAGCGGCATCCCTGGACCCCGGCTCCCTCTCGTGGTTCGTCGGCCTGTATGCTCGGTCCTGGGATTCCGACGGGGCGGAGGGCGCGGGAGGTGCCGCCGCTACCTCCGGGGGGCTGGATTTAGGGGCCAGGTTCCAGTTCAAGTGCGGGCCGGAGTACGAGGGGTCCCTGAAGGAGTGGGCCTGCTGCAGGATGCGGCCCGTCTTGCGGTAGAACGAGGGGCTGTAGCTGCGGTAGCCCGTCTGCTCGTCCATGTTCTGCCCCGGAGAGAGGCGCCGGTTCTGGAGGGCGGCCTGGTGGGCTTGCTGTTTGGGCTGGGACTGTCGGGGGGCCGGAGGGGCTTGGGCTGCGGCGGTGTAGCACCTCGGCCTCGGGTAAGCATCAGTCCTGTGGGGGGGCTGGGAGGCCTGCTGGGGCCAGGGCTGCCTCTCAGACCGGGGCAACGCCAGTCCTGCTGACACCTGGTCCAACTTCTCCAAAGAGCGACCGTGGCGGCTGTACTGGGCCAGCAGGTTCTCCGAACGCGTTCGAGTGTAGTTAGAAGCCGGCTGGCCTCTGCCGGGACCACCCTCCCAGTCTCCGGCGGGCCAGCTGGGCTCTCCGTGCGGTACCGCCTGCTGCAGCAGGAAGAGGGTGTCCTGCGAGGCGCTGTTGGGCCAGCCGCCCGTCCTCTGCAGCCGGTGCTGCTGCCGCCGGTGCTCGCTCAGGCGGTCCTGAGAGTAGCTGCGGTGGCGGAGGGGAGGGTTGCGCGCCGGCCGCTCGGGCTGCTGGTTGTAGTACCAGTCGGACAGCGCCAGCTGGGTCCGACCGGGCCGGCCGTGGCGGACCTGAGGCATGGGTGGGCTGGTCCAGACCGAGCTGGGTTTGCGTGGCGGCGCCTGAGACGGGCTGGCACTGTGGTGGTTGGGGTAGTGGACCTGCAGCGGGCTGGACAGAGGACCGCCGGACGAGGAAGAAGAAGAGTAGGAGCGCCCCCTAGTCTGACCCTGAGGCTGCTGGCTGGTCATGCCGTACTGGATCTCCTCGGTGCGGTGGGCTGGACTACTGGGACCCACGCCTCCTGGCTCGCCTGCTCGCCCCTCCTGCCAGCTGGCTGGGCTGCCCACAGCGGATCGGTTGTCCAAGGGTGACGAAGGGCCGGATGAGCCTGGCCAGCAACTCCAGTTGTCCAGCTGGTTCTGGACCATGTGGGTGGACAGGGGGGCTCCAGTTTTGGCGTGTGGGTAGCAGAGGGGGGGCGGCGGCGGGAGGTTCTCGGCTCCCCCGATGTACGGCTCGTTCCCCGTCAGGTAAGCATCCTGGGAGTACGCCTGGAGGACACAAGGACAGGAAGGAGGAGTTCAGATCTGAGTCACCTGCTGATTTTTTTTTTTTAAATTCTGCGCTTAATCTAAACGAGTTTGACGAGGAGATAATTTAAGACCGCTTAAAATGTCGGGTTTTCTCAGTTTGTCCTACGGGTATGCAGGAAAAAGCAGAAGAACACGGCGCGGCAACGCCACCATGAAGACGTTTTCAACACAAACAGCTCCTCAGTGAGTTTTGTTTTCACTCCAAACTTTAACTTTCAGCAGGAAATAAAAACACTTTCCTCTACTCTCTTGAAGCTGGTGTTTTTAAAATGTTTACCTGCTGGATTCGAGTTCAGCCCCTCGACACCACGAGCAGATTCCCCGACGCGACGCTGCGGCGGCTCGGAAAAACTTCACAACTTCACAAACAAAAAAAGTCCCTTTCTGCCTCTTTTTCTTTGACTTGTTTCTGTCTGTTGATTAACTTGTTTTCCGCTTTCTGCGCTGCTTCCAAACCGTCTCCCCACCCTCTCCTTCTCTGACTTTACTCCACCCTGTGGGAGGGCGAGAGGAGACGCAGCACCGCTGATGTCATGCCAGGAATGTGGGGGAATCAGCAGCGACAGCAGCGAGCTTAAAGGCGTTAGGATAAAAATGCAGAAAACTTAAACTCATGACCTGATCGGGAAGTTTTATTTTGTGAGGGGTAACGCTGATGTTTCTGAACACTGAAAAGTGTTTTGCGACCCGCTCCTGGTCGGTGGGAGGAGGAGCGGCGGGCGATGCGTGTTGGATCATGCAAACGAGCACGGAGCAACCTGTGGAGCGACAAAAATGTGTTGTGGGTGTGTGTAACAGTTTTTTTTTTTCCTCCAAACCCTGACAGGGAACTTAGAAGTGGATTTTAATAGATGTTGTAATGTAAACACAGAGTGGAGCCCCGTGAGTCACACTGCACATTCTTGGACAATGATCTGGTAAATACCGGATCGACTCTTCATTCTAAAAAAAGAAAGAAAAACGGCGAGTCTCGTGTCGTTTTTGGGTGTGAAAAGAGTCGAGGACACTTACTAACTGAAGCACGTCTTCGTCTTTTGGCATAATGGAGAGCTCCAGCACACTTTCACTGCAAACAGAAAGACCAGACTGAAGCAGAGAAAATCCACAAAAACAAGCTGAAAATCTGACAATAAACTTTGTGTCCAAACTGCAACAACTTACAATCTTTTTTTTTTTTAATTTCTAGGCAAAGCCATCTACAGAGATACATTTAAGTGAGATATAGCATCTTGTTTTGTCTTTTTTTAAATGAAACAAGATATTTTGACGTTTCCTAAGAGGTTGAAGTTGTCATGAGGTTTTTAAATTATGAGATATCTGCTTTAATACATTTACAATATACGTGAGGCTATTTTTCATACATTTCTATCAAACCAAAGGTTCAGGTGATTTGAAAAGAAGATCAGGAGTTACTTTATGTCTTCTATAATTTAGGACAATGTGTGTTCTGTTGGTTAAATATGGTAACAGGTGAGGAAACTTATGATGCACTTAATGTCAGTCAGGAAATCTCTGAAGCTAAAGAAGGTCCAGAAAGTTTGTTCAAAAAGCTTTTTCTTTTGAAACTCAAATGATTTGAAATAGAAAATAACTTTAAAACATTAAGAGAAAATATATATGCTGTATATTTTTATTACATACTGAAATAGCTTTCCATACATGGTTAATTGTTTGATAAAACGACCGGCCATTTTTTAAACTGAATGATACAAGTGCCTGCCACATTATTTTGAAACATCCTGCCATATATTACTCTTAATTGTATGATACATGCCTTTTAATATTACGATAAACGGCCTGCCATACATTATTTGTACGATATAACAAACTAACCTATTAAATTATGTGGCACAACCACCTGCCAAAATAAATATATATATACTGCATACTTTTATTATATACTGAAACAGCCTTCAATATATTGTTAATTATTTGATCCAACTGCCTGTCAATTTTTAAATTGAATGTTACAACTGCCTGCCATATATTAATATTAAATGATCCATCGGCATGCCATACATAATTGTACGATACAACCTGTCATAATAAATTATATGACACAACTGCCAAGGTTATTTATATAATACAAGTTTAGAAAAACGTTTTAAAGTTTTTTTTTCAGCTTAAATTTTTTTTACTTTATGCCACAACTTAGCTCCAAAGAATGCTTACATAAAGGAAATTTATCTTAAAATCTAATTGTCTAATCTTGTTTTAAGCAGGTTGTGGACCTGGATCCAGAGCATTACAATTATGGAATTAAAAAGAAGTTATATTAAATTTTTAACAAGAGGAAAACAAAAATAAAAAAACAAGTTCATAAAAAAAACCAACCACCCAATCGTAGTAAAATATTGTCAAATTAATCATCACTTCTTCCACTGGCATATTTTCTTTTATTTATTCGTTTTTCCAGTGCGTTTTGTTACCAAAATATTCCCTGAACTGCTGAACGGATTCAAGATGGCCGCCAACTGAGCCGATAACATGTTAACGTAGCTGGATTAATAAATCTAGAGTTTAAGGTCCTACCTGTTCTGAATGAGGGCGATCACCTGCGAGTACGTCTTTCCAAGAACGCTCTCCCCGTTCACCTTCACCAGCCGATCCCCTGCAGGACAGAGACATACCTCCACAACTTCAACGACAACTTCTTTTCAAAGAACAGGTGGAAAAAAAAAAATTCACGACGGACTAATTTCCCTGAGAGATCACGGCTGCAGATCTAAACAGGAAATACACAGGTGGAAAAGCAGTTTTTTTTTTAACTAAACAAAGCTCATGCAGGCAAAACACTGAGAATATGATGTGTAATTATCCTGGGAGGATAAAAAGAGAGCAGCTTGATCAATATTCACCTGTGAGAAACATGAACAGATCGGTTGTAGTAAAGCAAACTGAAAACTCAAAGTGTTTATTGTGTCTGAATTTGCATTTGTTCAGCCTCTCAGGAAGTTATTTTTAATGCATTAAAATCACTCCTTTGTTTGAATTATTTCACTAATAAATATATATATATATATATATTTACACCTGGTATTAATAATAATAAGTTTATAAACTTTATAAGAGTTTCTGCTTTTTCACATGATCTGAATTTTCAATGCAAATAATAAAAATATATATATATATATCTTTTACCTGTGCACAAGCCCGCCTGGTGGGCCGGGCCCGTCTCTCGCACGTTCTTCACAAATATAGTGTCCATCGGCTCCAGACGACCTTTCTGGTACCCTGCAAGGACGAGAAGAGAGATCAGCTGCAGTGCTGCAGGTCGTCCAGCAGGGGGAGATAATACTGCGTATTCAGGGGGTCTGCAGCCTCGGCAGGCCCTCCACAGTAACTCAGAGGAGTCATGTCAAAATAAGCAGTGTTTAGGAGGCTGAAATGTTCAGATTTTATATATTAAAAAGTGAAATTCATTACCTTTCTCGTTACCGTTCTCCTCATCCTGCAGAGACGAGAAGAGTCGTGTCAGAGAAGCAGCGTGAGAAAATACCTGACAACATCAATAGGTTTGTTTCTGAATGCATCTTATACTTGAGTAAAAGAGAATAACTGAGTCTGTGTTTACGCCACACGCAGGAAGAGATTTTCCACATTTTTATCAGTGATGTCATTAAAAAATAACAGAATGAAGATGATATCTGCAGCGCTGCTGTCATTTGTTTTGGTTTAAAAGGTGAAACCCTGAGCTGAACCTCCTGTAGAGGACTTGTTTGTTTCTGGGAGCTGCTAAAGTTTGATTGAAGTTTGGGACTTTCACTCACACTCTCACAACCATGTCTCTCTATCCTCGTGGGGATTTTCCATTGACTTCTATTCATTTTTTGGTAATTTTACATCCTAACCCTGACCATTTACCCTAAAATTAACCTCACAGGTACCTACCTGACCATAAAACTAACCATAAATCAATTCACACCGTGGTCCTAAACCTAACCCCCCACCTGTAATTTGCATTTGGACCTGTGCATCCCCACGATACACGTTTGGTCCCCACGAGGCTGCTTTTTGGGGAAAATTGTCCCCACGATGCAGGAAAAACAAGGCCCCACCCACACACACACACACACAGAGCTGAATGGGGAGTTTGGGGGGGATTGACACTGCTGCCTGGCTTTATGCTGCGCTGAGTGGGCTCATTCCAGGATCCATACACAATGGTTGGACCAGATAACTGCCGACCACAGAACAGAACCTGGAGCTGAGATCGACCGGCCAGACCCAAAACCACTCGGTCCAGAACCAATAAGGCGAGGCCAAGAGTCCGTACAGAACATTTACAGACACTTCTACTCCTAAATCTGCAGATTAACACAGATAATCCCAATAAATAATTAAATCTACTCCCCTTTTAGCTATGACAGCCATCTTTGATTGAATATTATATATTACAATAATATTATGACTTTATTCTCGTAATATTAAAACTTTGTTCTCGTAATATTAAGACATTATTCTCGTAATATTATGACTTTAATCTCGTAATATTATGACTTTATTCTCATAAAATTACGACTTTAATCTTGTAATAAGAATTTTTAAAAATCTCGTTGTGTGGCCCTAATATTCTGTCGTATTTTTTTCTACTGAAGTGAAATAAAAAAAAAAAGAAGAAAATGCACGTCACAGACACTTTAACTGGGCCACAAACCCATTGGGTTTTTAGGAACTGGACTTTCTGCTGGTAATTTGGGAGATTTTCACGCCGGCTCTCCAGCTTTGTGAGTCTGATTGTTCACAAACGTCATGTGACCTTTGAGGACACAAGGACAGAACGGAGGCCAGAGGTCTGCAGTGGGCCCATTGTCTGAGGCCGGCCCGGTACAGCCGGTCCAGTGGTACCAGGCTAAGACAACAGAACCCATTCAGTCTGCGTGAGCAGCTGCTGGATGGAAACAATAATGGTGGTTTTGTTTCACCTCGGCCTCCTAATTTCACATCTGGAGATGTTTTTGTCCCTGTAGAACAACAACAACACCAGAACTGGCTCTGATCCTGAGAGGACACAAACGTGACGGAGCGTTCGTCCTGTCCTCCCTGATCAGCTGAGCTTCTTTGACTTTTTTCTGTTTATTTTACTCAGAATTGAGCCTCAGATGAACATGAGAGCGATGAAAAGAAGCTAAAAAAACTGAAACTTTGAGAATCCATCGAGTCTCACGTTGAGGCTGGTGTGCAGGGCCGACTCCGGAGGGTAAACGATGAAGTGGCGCAGGGTGAAACCGAAACCCTGGGAGTTCTTGCGGAGGACCAGCGTCCGGGGACCCTTCCAGACCACGCCGCCGACCCCTCCGCGCCCGGGCGCCATCGGCGGCCGAGGGTTGTCACCGGCTGAGGAGTGAGCATCCCTCCGTCCCTTAGCCTGCAAACACAGAGACACAGATTCACTGAGAAATGGTTTTATTATTAAAATGAAACAGGTCCACGATGATGACGATGGTGATGAAGGTCCAGCAGGCTCAGGGGGGAGGGAGAGTCAAAGCCTCGACTCCCACCCCCTCTCTAAATGTCTCATTCCTGCTGCTGAGTAAATAAGCCCGGTGAGCTCAGCTGACAGACACGTGTGAGAAGTATGACCCCGGCACATCTGTCAGTCAAACACATGACGTCACCTGACCAAACAGGAGGTCAGAGGTCAAACTTAAAACACTTTACTAGGATTTCCCATAAAACATTCACAATTCTCAATCATTTTTTAAATCTTCCCTGTGTTTATTTGGCATCTTGTTCTGCAGAAACTCTTCAAAATATAACATAAATCTTTATCTTTTGTTCTGATTCTGTTTTTTTTTTTACTTCTTTGTCCAAATTTTAGTTTCCATCTGCTTCTGTTTTGTTGATTTTAGCTGTTTTTCTGCTATTTTACCAATAATTCTGACCTATTCTGTTACTTTCCAGGAGAGTTGTAAAGTAACACAGTACAAATACTTCTCTACTGTACTTATATAGAATTTTTGGGTATCTGTACATTACTTGAGTAATTATTTTTCAGCCTATTTTTACTTCTACTTCTTACATTTTCACACAATTATCTGAACTTTCTACTACTAACATTTTTTAAAAAGGCAAGAAGTAGAAATCCCAGGGGGGGAGGGTTCAGCTAAATTCATCTTTTAATGAGCTCTTTCTGTTTTTTTGTGATTCTTTCATCTATTTTAAGCTTTTAATGTTTCTTTAAGCTGATTTCTGCTAATTTCAGCTGTTTTCTGTGTTTTTAATCTACTTTATAGCCACTGTATTTTCTGGACTAAAAGTTAATTAGGAGTAAAAGTTGCATCAGTTAAAAAGTGCATAATGAAAAAGGAAAAACCTTCGCATTATCGGCCAAAGTTGAAACAGTTTAGAAAAATAATTTCAGCTAATTTGAGATTTTTTTTCAGCAAAATTCACCTTTTAGTGCTCATTTGAGCGTCTATCTGCTTAATTCAGCAAACACATGTTCTGTTTGTTTGAGATAATTCCAGCTACTTTTAAAAGCCATTTAGGCTACTTTTAGCTATTTCAAAACAAAATTTAAGTACTTCTTTTGTTATTTTTTGCTCATTAGGAAATGTTCTTCTATTTTTTCCTCTGTTAACTTTTACTTTTTGCATCTAACTTTAGCTTCTTTTTGCTCATTTTAGCTACTCTTGAGATTTTTTTCACTTTTTTTTGCTACTTTTCTTTTGTTTTTCCACTGTTGTTTTCTTACAGCTGTTTAAATTCAACTCGCATCACGTTTTGCTTCTTCGGCAGCTTTCAGCCTTTAAAGCAGACATGTTGGCAGGAAATGCATTTTCTCTAGTTTGACTTTAAGATCATTGAGGAACTGGATCTATCAGGTTTGTTTAAGGCCACACAACAACAGGAAGTGGCCGTCTTGAGGCAGGAAGTGGGGTAACCCTGTGAGGCGGGGATAACCAGCCGCTCCTAAAAATACACCCTTCATTCGCTGAAGCACTTCCCATTCCTTCACTCTTCCTCCTCTTCTTCAAGTTAAGATGTGGAAATCCCTTCTGCTGACTTCTGACACGCATTTTTCTCTTCCTTCCATGAAAAAATAAAAATAAATCAAGGTTGTCTCAGACTTATTTAAGTTTGCAGACAGACGTGCATAAATCTCTGATCATTTCAGTCTGACAATCCAAACAATGTGAGAAGTTTTCTCTCAGAGGAGGGAGGGGGGAGTGTTAAAACTAGAGGAAGAGTGGATTCCTCAGGACGAGCGGTTTGGTTTGGACAAGTATAAACACACGCTGGTGCGAGGAGAAGGATGAAGCTGACGGAGAGGAGGAGGAGTATCGTGGGCCCCAGCGAGGGACAGGCTCCAGCACGCCAGTTTCAACCACATGGCCCCTCCCGGCGCTGGGAATACCAAACCCTGTGATTACCCAAAACACACCGTGGTCTGGACTCGGTCTCCTGAGCCGGGACCGGATCCCACTCTGCCTCTCTGGACTCTGTGGGTCCAAACTGAACCCTCCGCCCCCCTCAGACCTGATAAACACCCCCCCTCCTCACCTCCAGGGTCAGTCTGGACCAAAACCACGTCCACCCACTCCAGGACTTTGTGTGTAACGAAGAAAACTCATGGAAACTTCCTCCTGCGGTTTGGGTTTTTCAGACTAATCTTGAACTTCCTCTGAGACGAGGAGAACCTTGTTTCACCGAGAGGAACAACATTTTTTTTTTACCGTTTCACTTCGACGTCCTGATAAACAGAGCGAGAATCAGCGTCTGGATGTTTTCTATTAAACCCGACCTCCACACAGAAACACAAAGCTTGGATGTAAGACAGTTAAAGCTTGAAAAGCCTCCTGGTGTGAGTGGATTGCATCGACACAGCAGCAGCAGCATCTCCCCCTGAGGATATTTCTCATTATTTTAATTAGGCAGCAAACAATTACATTACATAAGAACACGTTTACTTGACTGGAAGGTCTAATATTTAGGTTGCAGCGCCCAAAACTCTGAAGTATCAACAGCCTCACTTTGCAGATAAAGATGCTCTCTTTGTGCGTGATGTTAACATGAACAGCGTTCAGTCGTGTGTGTGTGTGTGTGTGTGTGTGTGTGTGTGTGTGTGTGTGTGTGTGTACGATGCAAACTCTCCTCTCCGGTCTCCATCCAGAGATAAAGCAGCTCAGAGGAATGCAGCGCAGCTAAAACCCCCGGCAGAACAGAACAATAATGCTCTTTTTTTTCCCCCAAACAGCTGAGAGCTGCAACATGTTTGAAAAGTGGAGCTTTAGCAGCCGGCGCAAACGCTGACAGGACGTTAATCCCGACAGCGGGTCCGAGCCGGGGTGGGGGGGTTGAGGGGGTGGGACGCCAGAAAGGCCAAATCATCTCACGCCGACTTACCCTCCACACAGAGGGAGAACTCCACCACCTCTGCGGGTCGAAGAGCATCCTACGTCCAGAGGAGACGCATGTCGCCTTCAACGCTCCGAGTGAACTTTATCGAACTCACACCAAACTCTTCGTGGAGCTGTGCGTGCTCAGCCGTGTGTCAATAAGAAGTGTGTGTGTGTGTGTGTGCTCAGAAACCCGTCTGACTCCACCGTCAGCTCAACCAGGTCAGCAGGTGATGACGAAACGTCAGTTAAACAGGGTTTTCTACTTCAACAAAACAAACGGTACCTTCCTCTCAACTGAAACCTGATGATGATGATGATGATGGTCAGATAGGTTTTACAGCAGATTTAAAACCATCCTGGGACTAAAACTTCAGTCAGATTTAAGAAAAGAGGGAAAAGCTTCCAAAAAAATGAGCAAAACCCCCTAAATGATGCAGGATAATGCTGTTCAATGTTCCCTCACATCTTATTTTATTAGCTTTTATGAGGTTTTTGATCGTGCCTGCTACCAAAATATTGAAACTGAACAGATGTTTAAATGAAAATGTCCAAAACCAATTAGGCTTTGGAGTCAAACCAATTCATAAGAACACATAAACGTAAATAAAACAGGTGATTTTAACAGATATTGAGCTAAAGTTTGGTAGCTACCAACAAAGATAAGAGCACAGATTTTTAACAATCTTCAACTCTATAACAGATGTAAGAACTGCAAGTTAAATAACATAATCCAACACGGACATAAAAGCTTCTTTTTAGCACTGGATTAAAAAAAAAACACTTGATTTTTTAAATAATAATAACTCTGCATTCAGTAAATATTACGTCATAAAAATTCCGCGGCCGATACGGAGGCGTCACTTCGATGGTATCTGCAACGTTCGGTTGCTTTTAGTTCCACTGAAATTATAATCCACCTTTCTGCCGAAGAGCAAACAGCGTGTTTGTCGCAGCTGTGTCCTCCTCTCCTCTCCACCCCCTCCCTCCTCGCTCACATTCCTGATTGTGGCATTTCTGTGTCAAATAGTCACGGAGAGGGTGGAGGTGAGGGGGGGGTTACAGTCCACAGATCTGGTTCCACAGGAGCAGAACGAAACGTTCACCTCATTAAACAATCAGGAAAATAAAAACTCTCCACCAATCTGAAACTTTTAGTGTTTCAGAGGCAATTTACCAAATGTCACAAAGCAAACTTTGGCTCGGAGCCACTCGGCTAATTGATAACAGGATAATAAAAAGGGTTTGTCTGACAGCCTATGGAGCCTGAAGGCAACACAACACTTTGAAGAAGCTGTCATCTGAGCGGTTATCAGATAATAATGTTTACAGAACTACTGCTGCTACTGCACGACTTTTAGATCACTTTTATATTATTATTATTATTATTTTCTTCTTTCTTATGCATGTTTTTTGTCACATAACCCATTACACAATTTTTGGGGAATTTCAACAGTTCATACATCAAAATGTTCAGCTCCTTCGGGACATTCAAACTATGACTTTTGGTTCTTTTATAATTTATGCTTTTTGAGATATTTAGCTTTTTTTGGTTTGTTCTCAATGAAAATAAATGACGATGTTGAAGACAGCTCCAAACCTTTCCTGTACTTTACACCTTTTGTTCTAGTTTTGCTTTCTTAATTTCTTTGTGCTAACTTTAGCTTCCTTCAGCTTCTTTTTCTTGTTGCTAAAATTAGCTTTTTATCTTTTTTAGCTCTTTTCAGCTATTCTGCTAATCAAATCCTTTGGTGCTTCTATCAACTTCTTTCAGCAATTAAAGCTACTTTTAGTCATTTTCAGCTAAATTCACTGTATTGTGATCATTTCAACTACTTTTTTCAGCTACTTTTCGCTCATATGTAGCTTTTTTGGACAAATTTTCTGCTTTTTTTTTTCCAGGTGCATTTTCCCATAAAATTCAAACTCTCTGGTTTAAACTTCATAAGTAGACTTTAAATAAGCTCCAGTTATTGAACAGCATCTGTGCAGAATCCGCTCTGATGAAGGCGGGACACCTGGTCTTACCCGGGGTGGGTGCGAGCTCTGGACGTGAGCGTGGGGCGGCGTCGGGCTGGAGGCTCCATGGAGGACAGCCAGCCAAATGCAGCGAGGCTCGGGGGCGCTGCAGTCCACCCCCACCGGGTTCTGAAAGCTCCAGTCTGACCCGGCCGGCGCGGGGGAGCACGGGAGCATGGCGGCAGGCATCAGACCCACATGTCTCGCTCGCCCGCCCGCCGTCGTGAAAAGAATCGAGGAGGAAGTTAGTCCGTCGCAGGTTTTCCACGCCGCAGCACGGCTCTGCTGACCTCCATGAAGCAGCTCTTTAGGATCGTCGGTGGACGTCTGGGCAGCAGATGGAGGAGTGTGTGTGTGTGGTGCAGGGATCAGAGGTAGGTCTGGTTTCACCACACACACACACACACACACACACACACACACACACACACACACACACACACACACAGAGAGGACTGACGACGTCCCTCCTGTCTGTGTCCGGTGATGTTCTGTCCCCGAGGGGCAGGATCCTGCCTCTCTCCTCCCTCTCTCTTCTCTCTCTACTTCCAAGCAAATCTCTTCATCTCAAACTTCTGCTGTCGTTATCACAACGAACATCAGCTCCTCCATCCTTCATCTTTCTGTTTCTCCTTCGGCTTGTTTCTGTTCCTCAGTCCAAATCCAAACATTCCTCATGAACCGGTTCATCTGCGCTCAAACAGCCGAGCAGAGCTTTTAATCTCAAAAAAAAAAAAACAGACGTTACGGAAACATCCAGGAAATAAACCATAAAACTCCCACATGTGAGGCATGTGTGTGCGCTACTGGAGCCGCTCGAACAGTGACAAAGCTGTGATCCCGGAGCTGAACTTCACAAAAGCCGGCCCTGCCTCCTCCACCTCCCGTCCACTCAGAGGAGAGACACGCAAAAAAAAAAAACTGAAAAGAGAAAGAGGCCAATTTCCAGCACAAAGAGAAAAGAAAACATTTGCTGCTGCATTTATCCTCTTTTGGTAAAGAGCGGAAAACAGCGAGGGAGGGAGGGAGGGAGGGAGGGAGGGTGACAGTTGGTGGATAAAGGAGAGAAAGAGACCTCGCTGAAAATAAAACAGCTGGATGTCGACGTGACCTCCTCCATCAAACCTGAACTCCCACTTTGTTACGTTCCTGTTCAGCAGAGCAACAAAAAAATACCCCCATCCTCCCTGCAAACATCCAGGAGAGCTCAGGATGCGGGCGAGAGAGGCCCACAGGTGACCGTCCCGCCGCCGCCGCCGAGCGGTGAGGTTAGACAGGTTTCACCTGCCGCTCAGCGGGGCGAGTCTGGACTCGACCGGAGGCAGACCTCTGGATGTGCCCCACCACAGCGAGAAGAAAACACAGGTCTGTTCACGACAATGAGACGAAACGGTAAAGAAAAGGTTTGGAGCAGTGAAGATGAAATGATCAAAGTACAAACTATAAACTATAAACTATAAACTGCCCCTATGAGGCGAAAAGTTCAACATCACAGGTTTGTTAAACATTTCAGCCCTTTTATGTGCTTTTCTGTGCTACTAACTACACCTGACAGGAGAAAATATACCTTAAAATCTGCTTTTACAAACTTTAACTCATCAGACAACACTTATTTTTGTAATACAGCATTTAGCTACATCAGGGGTCTGCAAACTGTGGCTCTGGGGCCACATGTGGCTCTCTGGTCCCCCTGCAGGGGCTCTTTGAAAAACATAACAGAATCATTTTTATTTAGTTTGTTTTTTGTAATCAGTCTCAACAGAAATCAATACTATTAATACAAAAACATGTTAGCTCATGCTAGCCTGTTTACTTAAATAATCTAATTTCTTTCTGATCTGTCTCCTAAAGCCTTCAGAATTACCTTTACAGATTTTGAAGACTACATGTTAATAAAAATTAGAAACAAAATGCTTAAATAGTTCAGTTGTACTAGTTTTTTATGAAATTTGGTATAAATTATATGAAGTATGTTTGTTGTTTACATGAATATGATCTTTATATTTGTCCTGAAGTGTAAAAATAAGAATAAATAATAAAATTCACAATATATATTTTAGTTTTATAATGTTTCCTCTACTGGCCATAAAGGTTCCCGAAAAGGCCCACGGACCACCAGTTGATAATCCCAGTTGTAGCTTGTTTTGCGGCTCTGGACACATTTTATTAGTGAGACAATGAGCAGAAATGGCTCTTTTGATCATAAAGGTTGCAGACCCCTGAGCTACATGTTACTACTGGCCGTCCAGTAATGTGCCTTTCTACCCTCCTGTAAACAAAAACAAAGCTTTAAAACAACCAAAACTAATCATGTAATGTTCAGATTTAGGCACTTAGGAGCAAAATATTTGCTCTTATTCCTAATCTATGGTCTATAAGAGAGAAAATCCTACTAATTTTAGAGTTTAATAAAAGTTTTTAAAGAAAAAAACATTTTAGGGGGGGGGGGGTAAATTTACCCTTTTAAGGTTAACATTATGTTATAAAGTCATTCAAGTCATCAAAAATATACCCAGAGTTGCTTTTTTCATGCATGTTTGAGAAATCCTTGAATCTCCTGTGGCCATGTGGAGCTGCCTAAACTCTTGCTGCTACAAAGCTCCGCCTCTTTACACAAAGCTCCTCCCTGTGGCTCCGTCTGCTGCTGACCTCCCACCTTACAGAACACCCCTCCCCCGAAGAATTGTTGTGAAGACGAGCTGAAGTGGGAGTGTCAGAAACAGTGGGAGTTTTTTTTTAAGAGGCCGATTTCAAGGTGTATTGAGTTTATTTTTTTCTTTTAATATAGACAAGTTTTCATAACAACTGCAGAAAACAGTCACTTTATATAGAATTGAACTATGTGCTTGGAAAATACATAATACCTCCTTTAAGATGTTTTTGGCTCCGTTTTGGTTTGTTTACCTCCTGTTTGTACATAAATGCCTTTAAATACCAAGTAAAATACTTATTTACTGTTAAATCTAACCCCCCTCACTGTATCTGGGATTTAACCAACAAACGCAGGCCACGTGGTCCACTGAGTCACAGCTGAGTATAAACACACAAAGATGTTTAATTATGGTTCCTCTGTAAGGAGGGGGGCTGGTCTTTCTGTGGTCCAGACCAAAAGAACCGCCCTGCTGGGTCACCATCCAGGAGCAGCAGGAGAGGATTTTTTATTTTCTCTCTGTGGAGGAATGATGATGAAAAATAAAAAGTGTTACTGTGTGGGTTTGGGGGGAGTTGCACACTGAGAAGTTAGATCATCGACAAAACGAGGGTCTCTTTCATCGTTTTTCACAATAAAAGTCCATCTGGATTACTGCTGTAGGGATGTTAGAGCGGTGAGAGGAGGGTGTTTGATTTTTAGGGATAAAAGTAAATTAAACCATTAGCAAAGGCAGCCGTGTTTTATTTCTTTTTATGTTTACTGTGTCTATTATTAAGTACACATATCAGCTTCCCATGAATACTGTAGTGCCTCCAAGGTTTGTAAAACAAAAAAAACAATAAAAGCTGAAATGGAAGCATCTTTTATCCACAGAGGAATTTACAGAAGATGAAGAGGAGCATGGAGAAACAAGGAAAACGTAACAAAAAGGCAGAATAACAGATAAAATACCAGAGTCGTGACGGGTGAAAGGTTGTGACAACTCGTCTGATGTTTGACTGAAACGTGCACATGCACGTCAACAGATCTGCAATCGGAGCGAACATTTCTTATCGAACTCATCAAAAACCCTCACACGACGCCGACATGTGCAGCGAACCTCGGGAGGTCTCACAGCTCTGTCAATAAACACATCTGTGAAAAGGGAAAAAGGGGGCGGAGCCAGAGGTAATGCAGGATAATCCCAGGCATGGTTCCTGGTGTAACAGACAGATTAGGATGATATGATTTAATCTCCTTCAAAACACGATCGGCCGGCCCGGTGGATTCCTCGCAAGACAAAAACAAACTTTCTGCAAACGGCTTTCAGCTCTGGACAGGAAGGAGGAGAGCTGCTGTGAATAAATCAAGACTCCAGACGCTGCGATGACGAGGCGTTTTATCTAAACGACAACTTTCAGAACAGGTCAAAGCAAGGACAGCATCAGGGGAACACCAACAGAACCAGGCTCAGACAGAAATTAATTATCTTAAATCTAAATCTGATTTTCTTTAGGAAAAAGAATAATGGTGCTCAATTTACTCTCAACTCACATTTCTGTTACAGATTCTAAGAAACAAAAAGAAACATAAATTACAACTTTAATGGATCAATAAGTAGATTTCCTTTAAATTCACACAAAAACATCCCAAACAACAATGATTAAGCTCCATTTTAAGTCAATTTTTAGGTCAATTTAAAGGTTGAAGTTCAGCTGTAGTTACAGGCTGCGGACACTAGAGGGCAGACACGACCAAAGCACGGCTGCAAATCTCAGAGAAGTGAGGAGCAGAGGAGTGAAAGATGAGAGGGGGGGAGGTTGGAGACCTACAAGCGTCTACCTGTGACCTTCGTGTTCGTCGGCCGCAGCGGGTCGAGTCTGAGCAGCTGGAGATCAGAGAGGTCACACCTGTGGAGGGTCACAGCAGGTGGACACACAGCTGAGGGAGCTGGGTGGTCCCTTGGTATCTCCCTTACCCCTGCTTTCCCCTCTGAGGGAGGGATTAAAGAGCCCACCTGACCACGTGAGGTCATCCATCCTTAAATTGTTTCTTATAAAAACAACCTGGATGAAGCTCCTAATTCTTTAAAATAAAAACAATAAATAGCATCACTCTGATTACACGACTGAGTTCTGCATTCAGAGCTGAATCTAAAAGGTTTTCATGTCTTCAATCATGCTGGGCTCTAACCTCGTTAGCAGGGCGTGGCTCCTGCAGTCAAGCATTCTTCACCTTCAGGTCTGCAAACCAACTTTCTGCTTTCGCTCTATTTTATTGCACCTTTCTGTCAACATTTGCTTTTTAAAAAAATATAGCAAACTGGCAGAAAGTCTTTTCAGGGGAAACTCAATCAAGGCATTAGTAAAAAAGCCATTTTAGGTGATACTTTTAGATCTGAGATCTGCTGAAAACAGCAACGTCTCCAGATCTCTTTGGCTCAGACGTTTCTGCTCGTTACAGGTTCAAAACAGGTGATTTTTTCCCTAAAAACTCAGGGTTTAAACCAGCTGTGAGGTGTAATCTGTGTAATCCAAAATGTTTTGTTTAAGATTGAGGAGTTAAGAATGCACGAATCAAAACAAATCTGTGCAGCAAAAATGCTTTTCAGGTGAACTTTGTGAGCCTCAGCTGGACTTTCTGTTCCTCTGAACATCAGGGGTGTGTAGTAGCCCCCCGCCCCCCCGGACCACAACCTCTGGGAGCAATCAAAGCGTCACGTCTGAGCTCCTCTGTAAGAGGAGTCCCCACCCCCTTTTTTTGCTGAATTTTCTTTCAGAAGCAGAAAAACCACAGAGACTGAAGCCCCGCCCCCCCTGCACCGACCCATGTGTTTATATTTAGCTCATCTCTGCTTCTGTGTAATTAGCATGAAAATTATAACCTCCGGACCCCGAGCTGACGTCACCCGGACCCCATCAGGCAGCAGCGCAGCATCTGGGGCGCGGCGGAGGCCGTGCCAAGCCAGAACCGGGGCAGAGGCGGGGTGGGGAGGGGAAACTCGGAGAACCCAGAGGAGAGTCAGCCGAGCGTCGGCCCGGTCGCCGCCTCCGTCGGTTCTGGAGTTTCCATTTGAGGTCATCTGGTTTCTGCATTCCTGCCATGCACCAGAGCCGGCCTCACAGCGAGGAGGTCCTCCTCCACTCTGCTGGTCCTGGACCGCTCGGGTCCAGCAGCTCTCAGGTCTGAGTGTCCATTTAAGGAGCTGCAGGGGGAAACACGTTCATTTCACCGAAAATACTGGGGGGGGGGGCGGGGGGGGGGGGGGGTGCACGGTTATAAATAAATTCAAAAAAATTTTTTGT
>JARVGW010000194.1:18749511-18759870 GCA_031762495.1 Anablepsoides rubrolineatus
GCACGGTTATAAATTCAGTCAAAAAAAGTGTTTCTTTTTCTGAACTCACCTCTAATTTTAAATGTGTTTTAAAGAGGACCTAATATGCAAAATTAACTTTTTTCAGTTTTTTTTTTTACTTACATTTAGGTCTGTACTGCTTCTAAAAACAGTCCAAGCACCAAAATAAAAGCACTCAGAGGTATTTTTACTACAAGTAAATATATTTTTCTGTGTTTTGAAATGAGCTGTTTTCAAACACTGCTGTTTGTGATGTCACAAGTCGCACTCCAGCCCACCCCAACCTGAGCCCAGCTCCTCTCCTTGTAACCCAAGCAGAGACTCTGCCCACTTCATCACGGGGCAGTTCTGCTGTTTTAGAACAATGGAGAACAGAGATGTGTGGCTTCATTTTATTTTTATTTTGATGACAATGTTCTAGCATTATTAACAGAAAGTTGTAGTTTGTGTAAATAATTTCACCATGAGCTACTTTGGAAAAATAGTACTTTCTGAAAGTAAACTAAAAGTAAACGTCTGGCAGGGGGCGGAGCTAATGTCATCAAAATGTTAGGAGGGGGTTTCCATAGAAACTTATGAAAAACAGCACGTTCTGAAGAGCTAAAGAACAGGCAGAACTGAAAAGGTGAAATTTCATTATCTGAGATTCATTTTGTGAATTAAATCAAATAAACATGTTTTGTATAGCCCACAGATAGATCCTAACTTGTTGTCGGACCCCCATATTAGGTCACCTTTGCAAGCCCAGGTTCAGCATCAGGCCCTAAACCTGAGGCTCACAAACCCTGTAAAATCTTTAAATCAAGAGGAAAATGTGAGGTCAGTGTTTTATGTGCAGCTGCAGAGACGTCTCAGAGGACAGGGACACTGGTGTCCTCGAGGTTCTCCAGCTGCGCTCGCTCGTGTTTAATGAAACGACAAGCTCCATACGCCCAGCTTATGATGATGTCGCCTCCGTCTTTAGCCTCTGTCGCTACGCGTTAGCGACCCGTGCTGAGTGTGTTCCCCCCGCACACAGAAACGGACCTCTGCGGTTTACACTAAAATAATAAAAAATAAAAGAAGGTCGAGCTGGAGTCCTCGAGGGATGCCGGGTCTGGTGGTTCGGTCTCGACAGCAGAAAGGCTGCGACAGCAGAGGCCCACGCTCACATATGGTTTCACTCTGTTCACCTCAGAGACACGCTGGCACCGCTCAGAGCAGCACAAACACCACGTACTTTTAGGTTTTATTTTAGTCAACCAAGGGAGGTGGAGGAATCGTACTGAAACTGAAACAACCTCGTGTAAACACTTTTCAGGATGAACGATTGAGAACAAAGAGTTCAGAAAAAAAAATAAAAACGCAAAAATGAACAAAATGACCAAAGAAGGTAACGAGGTGGAGATCAGAGTCAGGCAGCACAAGAAAAGCACGTCTAATCAGAACATCTACACACATCTATAAATATATTAACTGTCAGGGAGTTTAGTTTCTATAAGTAAAAAAAACAAACAAACAAAATGTGGAGAAACAATAAAAAAACATCACAATAAATCAACAGAAATAACAGCTGCATTAAATAGATAAACAAAAGGTCTCCTGACTGTAAGGACGTCAAACTATCCCTTCAAGATAAACCATTCTTTACTTCAGAATAAATAAAAAGCAAACATGTAAACAAATGATGTCATCAGGAAAACCACATCCTCACTCCTCATCAGCTGCCTCCTAATCTCCATCTCGTGTTTTTGGTTTTGTCGTCTTGTCAAAACAACCTCCTGATCCCTCGGCTCATAAACACCAAGACGTGGGACCCTGCAGCCGCGGTGGTCCCGTTTCGTCACAGGCTCAGTTAACGGACTCAAACCGTTAAATCGGTCGAGAGTTCTGTGTCTCTGCAGCGTCGCAACAAAAACAAGAGAATTGACATTTTCTGCAGCTGCAGAGCGAACGCTGAAAGAATTTAGCTGAAAAGCTTTAAAAGATAAACTTCAATTTGAACAGATGACTTTTGCTGAAAGCAGGACAACAAAAGAGAAGAATCAGGTAAAAGTAGGGATGTCCGATAATATCAGCCTACAGATATTAGCATAAAAATGTAAAATCTCTACATATCGGTATTGGTTTTTCTTCTGATAATAAAAACCAGACAAATAAATGCCTGAATTTGACCAAAATGTGTTAATAAATGTTTGTGGTTCAGAGACGTTCACCGGTTCACGATTGATGACATCATCAACTGGATTATCTCAGGGAGAGCAAGATCCAAACTATTGTTTGAGACAAAATGTTAAAAATAAATATGGTAATTTTCCCCTAACTTCAGTGAAATGGTTTTTATTTTTGTACAGACAGTGTTTACCTACAGAATGCATCCAGTGGTATATCACAGTAAAAGTAGGCAGAATGTCCCTGACAGGAGATATGTGATGTCACCTTAATATCGCTTTGTAATATCGGAAATTAAATGTTGAACAATATCGAGCATCTCTAGTTAAAAGATACAAAAAGAGGGTAAAAAAATCAGAAGAGTAAAAAGAGTAGCTAAAATGAAAAATATAGAAGCTGAAAGAGGATGAAACAAGTTCAAATTAACAGACAAGGGAAATAAGTGAGATTTTTATATTACCACAAAACAAGGAAAAGAAATAGTTATAGAAAAAGGTCAAATAAAATAGCTGAATAAGCTTTAAAAAGAAACTAAAAGAGCACAAATAAGAAGCTGAAATTATTACAAAATGGCAAATTTAGATAGAAAAATTAACTCAAATTAGCTAAAAAAATAGGTAAAAACACAAAAAGCAGCTGAAATTAGAAGCAATTAGTGGAAAGAAGCACAAAAATGATTAAAATTAGAAGAATAGTAGAAAAGGTCTGAATGATACCTAAAGAGCAGAATCTGAAATTAGCTAAAAGTAGCTAAAAGCACAAAACATGAAAATAGCAGAAAGCAGCTCAAAAAAGCATAAAAAGCCTTAATTTGTTAGAAGAATCACAAAAAAAAGATTAAATTAGTAGAAGAATAGCAGAAAAGGTCTGAATAATAGCTGAAAATGACAAAAAAGCTAAAATAAATATAAGCAAATGGAAGCTGAAATCGACACAAAGAAGTAAAAACAGAACTAGAAAGAGAAAAAGGTGCAGTAAAGATTCATCAAATCACTTTCAATATGATGAAAAAGCTAAATATAAAAAAAGTATAAATTGCTGAAATAGCTAAAGTCCCAGCTGGAATCTCCTGGAGGAGCTGAACTGTTTAATAAAGAAACTGTTGATAAAAGCACAAAACTTGCAGGTGAAAAACGTGCAGAAGAAAACCTGATCTCACTGGTGTGAATGTTTTTAAAGCGTTCACACAAAAACCAGCTGATCGTGCAGAACTGACGAGAGAAGCTGCCTGAAGAAAAAGAAGCAAGTTGAAACGAGTAGCTCACGTTCTGCACCTCAGATCCTGGTTTGAAAGTGCAAAAAAGAAATCAGCGACACGTTTGGGTTCCATTAAACCTGCTTCAGGTTCAGGCTGCAAAGACTTTGTTTTTGACTCTCAGCCAGATAAAACACTGCTGCTGCATGAGCACAAACTGAAACTAAGAACATGTTCTCCGCTCGCTCCGGGTTCAAACTTTTTATTGCTTCTCTGTGGCATCATTCTCCCCTCATGACTCACTGGAATTCTCTTCATTTATTTATTTATTTTTAAATCTCTCTCCTCCTCTTCCTCGGTCATTCCTGCACAATCCCAGCAGTTCATTAAAAATCAAAGCTCTGCAGTGATAAGGGAGGAGACACAAACTGTTCATTATTCTACGTTTTATTTAAAACATGCAGGTTGTTTTTGACAGAATGAGTTTTTCATGCTGAGAAACCACAGCACAGTATGAAATATCATGTAGGGTTGGGCAATATTGGCAAAAAAATTCATCACGATTAATTGTAGTATTTAGCCGATAACTATTAATTTGACAAATAATCCCCTGGATACCCTTATGTCACATGATCAATTTAGTGGGAAAAATTTGCTCTTCATAAAAAACTGTTCTAAATTGTGTCAAAATTACAGACTTCGGGCTATACGTCAAATTTTAAATTGTGTTGATAGATAAATAAATTACAGAACTTTTTTTTTAAAATGTTCATCATATTTGAAGCAGACTCTGCCTGGTGGCATTAATCGTATTAATCATCAAGTGCCAAATAATAATCGAATAATGATGATTAATTGCACACGATACGTTTCTGCCCAACACTAATATCATGTGATAAACATGTGGATCACGTGACGCAGACGTGTCGTTACATCGACCTGAAGAGCATGAAGACAAAACAAGCTGCAGAATCAGATCATCTGAATGCAAATCAGACAAACGCCAGCCCCTCGTTTAACCCCTGACCTCTGCCACCCACTGTGACAGGCATCTCCTCCTGCCTCCTTAACTGCTTCAGTGGAGGCCAAGTGTGCGACAAGCTGAGGGGGGGGGGTCTTAACCCCTGAACCTCGACCCTAATTCCAGCTGTGCAGCTGCCTTCAGGCCGATCACCTAAAACATTTACAGATAAGATCAGGTCTGCATTTCTGAGCGCGACCCGACTCGCCCGCCTCTCTTCCTATACGAGAGGCGTCTGGAACTGTACATAACATCCGCATTTTTTCCACAACACAAACCGACACACTGAGACACACACGGCGTCTCTGCGGGGCAGACTCACAAAGAGGCTCTGCTGCACATTAGGCCGTCAACAGGCTGAATCTAATTTAGCTCTAATGTGTTTCTGACAGAAGCTTTTGTTTCACAAAGAACCCTCCAGAGCCGAGCAGCCGGAGCCCACATGAAACCATCAGCTGGACCACAAGACAGGGTTAAACAGGACTGATAATAATAATGATAATAATAATAATAATCATGATAATAATAATAATAATCATGATAATAATTATAATAATCATGATAATAATCATGATAATAATAATAATAATCATGATAATAATAATAATAATCATGATAATAATTATAATAATCATGATAATAATTATAATAATCATGATAATAATCATGATAATAATTATAATAATCATGATAATAATTATAATAATCATGATAATAATTATAATAATAATAATAATTATAATAATAATAATAATAATAATAATAATAATAATAATCATGATAATAATAATAATAATCATGATAATAATAATAATAATCATGATAATAATAATAATCATGATAATAATAATAATAATAATAATAATAACAATAACAACAACAATAATAACAACAACAACAACGATAATAATAATAACAATAACAATAAAAATATAAAGTCGGGATGTTGTGCGTAATGTAAAAAAAAATTAATGCAATAAATTTATTCACAGTAGAACATAGTAAACTTATTAAATGCTAATCAGAACCCAGACTAGTTCTAACATTGGACCATACTTGGTAAAAACAAACTTAGTAAAAAAAAAAGCATAGACTGTTTATAATTTATATTATTTATGTCATAAAGCATAGTAGATAAATGACACTTGCAATGTACACACACTTTACATGACAATAGCGTTAGATATAGTATAAATAGAGTGATAGAGCTAATATACTCCTGGAATGTGCTTGATTTAGGAAAAAATACTGAAAATAATTATTTCCATATTTAATTATAAACGTGTGTTAAATTATATTCTGAAGCAGTTTTATTATTGTATACATTTTGATTAATAAAATATGGATTTACAATGTGTACATATTTATTTATAATAAATCTCAAACTATTTTCTAGAGACAAACGTGTTATAAATTATTATTCTTCGACTTATTTTTTTCCTGGAATAAAAATTCACATCTGTTGCAAACGTCTTTTCTATAAAACACTGCAGGTGATGAAAGACTGAAATCAAATGAATTCTGTCATCAGTCTAGAGAAATGCTACATGCTAAAAACAAACTGTATGGATTGTGCTTCATGGACAGATCGGTCAGACAATGCTCTGTGCTGAAGGATCAGTGGATCTGTGTTCGACTGCTCCACCTAGGCTGCATTGTCGAGCACAGATCCACTGAGAAACTTGCTGTTTCAGCAACATTTAATTAAAAAACTGGACTTTTGAGGTTAAACAAATGTTCACAATGAATTTCAAAGTAAAAAGAGCTTGGAAATTTTTCTTTTTTGTATCGAAAAAATATCAAACTGTGAGACTTAAGTATCGAAAAGAAACAAATCGTGAATTTCCTGTATTGTTGCACCCCTAATATATCTATAGCAACATATCCTTGTAGCTAACACCATATTATGCACTAATAAATATGATTGTGGCATTAGTTAGGCAACTATTTGGTAGGAAAAATAAGGTTGTTTTATTTTATGGCTGTTAGTTTTAGGTCTTTGCAACCTTCTATTGAATACATCTTAACCTCTGCCCACCTTCACTACTTAGAGAATCAGCCTCTCTAAAACAGCATTTAGATCATTTCAGTAATGAACCTAATTAGATTTTAAAATGCTCCTCCAGCTGTTTCTTATTTTACAGCCTTTTGTCGAGACTATGCATCTTTAAAATGTGTTGCCAGTTGCCACCATCAAATTACCAAAGTTTTTCTCAAGCTGGTGCAATTTCTTAGTGTAAACATTTGATGTTTACTATATTCCACTGTGAATAAAACGTGCATTAAAACACAAGAGAAAAAAAACTGACTTCATCCCAGATGAAACTGCTCTGTCAGAGCAAACAGACGGGCCAAAGGAGGATCAATAAAGAGCCATTAGCAGCAGAAACGTGGCTCTGCTCGCAGAGCTGCACCACAGCAGCAGCAACAGCCGCTCCCCTTTTCCCACAGTAAACAAGGTCGATGATGACTGATGTCCTTCACCCACCTAAACACCGGGCCGCCCCGTGTTTGTGCAGCACCAAGGACTTCCTCGTGCAAACAGGCCAGGAGAAGGCCACAGAGCCAACACCTGCAGCGGTCTGCGAGTTCACACAGCTCTGACCTTTTAAATGAGACGACGATTTACTGTCGCTGCCGGTATGTGTGAGACACACACACACACACACACACACTCTCCAGGTTAAGGATTGAGGTTGGAGCGGTGCAGCTGTTGTGTCCACACTGGGACGACAATCCTGCATAGCTGTGAGATGTGTTTTAACGGCGTTAATGGACCGAGGCGTGACGCTACGTAACACATGTCATCATCTACATGTAACACAGTCTGTGTTCAAAAACCAGCCAGGATTTTACATCATCATGTTTACAACATGCACCGAGATGGAAGAGAAGGCCTGTTGTTACGATTAAGAACAGTTTTATTGTTTATTTATTGATCTAACATCACTTCATTAATAATCCATCCTAAAAAAAAACATTCAAATTCCCATTTAGGAGGTAGTATAAATACAAAAAGCAACACAGTTTTAGCCTTCTCTGCTTTATTATCTTGCTGCTTTGTGTCGTTAAGAACAAAGAAAGTCTTTGTTAAACAGCAGCCATCAAAGCCATGTATCCATCTGAGGTCATATCTGACTGAGCTGTGACTGTCGGACCAGTTTGTCTCAAACATTTCTGAATATTAGTGGAGGATGGAGCTAAATTATTTACTTCAAACTGAAATAAAAATTTTGGAACTGAAAGGGAAATTTGAAACCGATAAAACAAAGTTAACTACTTGTATCATATAATTAAAAATGTATGGCATTCAGTTGTATCATATAATTAAAACACTTTGGCATGCCATTATATCATATAATTAACAAAGAATGGCATGCCGTTGTATCGTATAATTAAAAAATTATGGCAGGCCGTTGTGTCATCCATTCATTATCTTTTCTCCATGTTCTTTCTTTGAGGGTCACAGGGACAGAGGACACCCTGGACAGGTCTCCAGTCCATCACAGGGACACACTCTCTCACTCACACTGAGCCATCGTTGTGTCGTATTGAAATCATGGAAGGTTGTACTCCATTATATATTAAATGAAGTATGGCAGGCTGTTGTATCATACATATTATGGCCTATAATTTTTCATGAAACAAAAAAACGTAACCAAAAATGTACTATATAACATGGTAAGGCATTGCATCATAATTACCAAAATAAGGCAGGTTGTTGTATCATATAATTAACCAAGTATGGCAGATAGTATCATATAATCAAAAAATATACAATGTATATTTTTACAGTTTCAAATCTTTTTTTGTTTCAAAATAATTTTTCAGTTTCAATTATTTTAACAGGTTTTATAGCCACACTTTAGATCAGGGCTGTTCAACTAAACTGCTCCGGGGGGCCACAGTTACTGCAGGTCAACCACTGAGGACATCCAGCAATTAAAGACATTATGTAAATAAACCAAGTATTACAAAGATCTGTTACCTTTTAAATAGTTTATTTTGCTGTATTTAATCATGAACACAACATACAGAACACTATAGAAGTAGTGATAATTAAACTATATAAAAAAACCATTATGCCTCCTATTTGACATCTCTGACTTGCCAAAATTTTAAACCAATTTTATTTTCACTTTCATAGTTTTATCGACTTCGACTGCTTGTAATTGTAACTGTTTTGGATGTTTATATAAATGTTTTTACCAGCTTCTAGTCAAGATTCTGATGTTTCTGTAGATAACAAACATGTCTATGTTTAACTAAAAGAATTTAGAGTAATTAAAGTAGTTTGGGCTTAAGAGATGAATGAACCAATTGGCGGGCCGAACTCTGGTCATCGCGGGCCGGATGTGGCCCGTGGGCTGCCAGTTGAATAGCCCCACTTTAGCTCCATATAGGGGGTTCTGTGTGTCCCTGCTTCAGGTTTGTCGCTCAAACTAATTTCTCTCAAAATTGTTGCAAAGTCATACAAAGCTAGCAGGGGAGGGTACGTTGTGGAAACAGTGAGGCGACATAATAATGCGCACAAAAATACATCACAACTTTCAGAAATCAGAAGCACAAAATGCAGAGCAGAGGGTCCACAATGAAAAACTACTTTTTAACATTCAAACCAGGGAGAAATTACATTTACTAAAAAAGCACGTCTTAAATATTTTAAAATAAAATAAGCAAATTGAGTCTTTTTTATTGTCTTGTTTGAAGGACATGAAGTTAAAACCTGAGCTGATTGAGGTTGTATTTCAGTAATAAACCTGAAAAATGCTTCTTTTTTTTTGACTCATCTGTGAAAATCAGAATCTAACATCTGAGAGTTTAAACTTTTCAGTTCATTTTAGTTTCTGATATTTTTCCTTCCTCTTTTATTTGTTTTATTTTTAAAGAATGAATCAGAATCTGTGATGGAAAACCCAAAAATAATTCTGTCAGCTTTTATACATGAACTCGCTGCAAATAGTTTAAAGGAAGTTGGAAACACTCCGACTGAAAAGGTTCTGATTTAAACCGATCAGCTGCTTTCTTTACAGATTATTAATAAGACTTAACTTCACAGAAACATTGTTGCTCTAAACGCTCGACTCTGTGGTTCCTGGAGCATAAAACCATCTGAGAGGCATCACTGAACCGTTTTCCTCTGCAGCTGTTTTTTTTATAGAAGTCAGTCCTGATCAGGTCTGCAGTCGGACCAGGAGAAACCTCTACAGGACTTCAGGACTAAAGGCAGCCTGATGTGGGATCAGAGGGGGAGAAAGATGAAAACATCTGCCTTTAAAAGCACCCATGATGCGCCTCGAGGACAGAACGAAGCTTTCAGATCAATCGGTACTAAACCACTCATCGCGGACGCCGCGTCACATGACAGGAGAGGAGCAGCTCGCCCTGCCGCCATCGATTTCACCCTGGAAGCTGCATTAGAGCCAGGCGAGTAACAACGGTACACAAATCCCTCTGGATCCCATGAAAACTGCTCCCATCACTCTCCGACACTTCCTGCCTTCATCCCTGAGTCACGCAGCGCCTCGTTTAGACAAATTAAATATCTAATGGGATTCTGACTGCAGCTCGCTTCAGCTCCAAGACTTAAATCAGATTTTCTTAAATCAGATTTTCCTCTACGTACAGATCATTATTATCTTTGATGTTTGACTCCTTTTTAGTTCAGCCGGAGAGGATTCTCATACTTCCTCACTAGATTTTAGCTCAAAATGTGCTGAACTGACTGATTTTACCTGACTTCCCTTGTGTTTTGTTTAAAAAGATTATTAAAAAAGTTTAAAGCTGATAAAAGTGAATCAGTCATCACAGAAGAACGTTCCCAAAAAACAACTAGAGGTTCGATTTTCAAAGAAAACGACTGCAGAAAGAATCTGTGCAGCAGCAGGAGAGAGAGTTCCTAATTACAGCAAGACTGAAGACACACACACACACACACACACACACACACACACACACACACACACACACACACACACACACACACACACAC
>JARVGW010000194.1:18774526-18792926 GCA_031762495.1 Anablepsoides rubrolineatus
AAGTGTGTATTGAACCTAAAGCACTGTATTGAACGGTTCGATACGGGTACATGTATTGTTGCACCCCTAATGTATATGTATGTATGTATATTTCAGACAATTCATTCAAATGATACATTAATAAGGCATTAATTCATTATATTTTGACAAAATGCCATTTTTTGCACACGTTTAAATCAAAACCCTTTATCTGCCTATTTTTCCACTTTTAGACTTAATCTTCATTTTGATATGATGGCTCACATATATGGACAGGTTACAGAAAAAGACCAATTCAAACTGAAATACAGCTATTTTTACTGCATTCAAGTCATCTTTATTTCCGATCCAAAACACTTTTTTTATATTTTAATTCTTGACCACGCCGTCATCTTTCAGGAGAACACAAACAGGACTATTTATGTCGGAGTGTTTCAGGTAAAGGAACAAAGAAGAAGGAGCGATCGATCTTAAGGTGTCAAGGTTTCCCCGACGCACTCTGATTCAGCCACGTTGTCTGAACTGTTCCTGAAGCTCCAGACCAGCAGAAAATAACCGTAACCAGTGAATCACATCCAGGGATTTCCACAGTTTCCATAAATATCTGTTGTTTCTATAAACAGCCGATGCTTCAGTGCCCAGCTCCACCTTCTCTTTTTTTCCCTGAACCTCGGCGGACAGATGGAAAACAAACAGAACTGCGTGGTTCCAGTAGCGGCTCAGTGGGTTTCCTTCCCGTTTGAAGCTTTCACGGCTCCACGTCCTGTGGCGTGGAGACGACAGAAACACGCTCCTGTGTGTTTGTTTGATATCAGTGAAACTGTTTACATCAGAACATCCCTGAACTCTAATACAATTAAAAGGACACGTTTCCTTTATTACCCAATAAACATCAGAGAACTCATTCCTGTTTCTACACAAATATCCATCAGACTGACCTCACACTGCAAAATCTGTCCATTTAACCAAGTTTTAAAAGCTTATATTCAACCAAAAAGTCTTTTTGATCTTGTTTTGAGACTGATTTACTAAACAAGAACTGTTTGTGTCAGAATAATAATCTTGTTTTCAAAATATGTCAGATTATTTGTCTTGTTAGCCTGAAAATTTGACTCAATTTAAAGTCAAATATTTCTGCCAATGGAGTAAGAAAATCTTACTTGGTAAGATTCTTCAAATAAGAAAAAATTGAGTCAAATCAAGTGTTTCAAAAATCTTATTAAGTAATATTTTCTTACTCCATTGGCAGAAAATTTTCACTTAATTTGAGTCAAATTTTCAGGCTAACAAGACAAATAATCTGACACATTCTGAAAACAAGATTATTATTCTGACACAATCAGTTCTTGTTCAATAAATCAGTCTCAAAACAAGATAAAAATGATTTTTTTGGCTGAATATAAGGTTTTAAAACTTGGTTAGATGGACAGTTTTTGCAGTGCATGATCACAAGCTTTAAGCCACACCTCTAAGAATGTATAAAGTAAAGCAAATAATCTGGTCTGCTCAGGAAGATCATATCCTAATCCCAGCATTTCTCCGGTCTTAAAGCTCAGAGATAAATTTGTCTAGACGTGGCCTTAAAACAAGGTCCAGGACAGATTTTAATCCAATTAATCTGTGAAGAATGAATAAAATTATAGTTTTTTTCTGTTTTCACAGAAAGTCAGAAAGTTTTATTTTACTTTATATAAGAAAACATCTTTATGTTGTCGATTTATTTCAGCTGAAATGTCGACCATCTGCTGCTCGATGTGCAGATTATTCTATAATTCTTCTGAAAACATTAGTAACTGAGCCATAGTTGCATCTGTTTGCCACAGGAGGGCTCAGTTTGTGCTCTGAATGAGGAGAATGTCACTTTAATAAAAACAGATCTAACAGGATTCAGGACGAGACGGAGACGTGAAGCAACAAAAAAATTCATTAAATAAGAAAATAACAGAGATAATTGTTCACTGCTCGATGTAAATCTTCGAACATCCAATTACATTTTGTTAAAAGAGAGAGTTGTTACAATCTGAAGGGAACAGAGATGTTTGAAGGAAAGCAGTGCTTCAGTCCAGGGTATAAAATTATGGAATAATCTGAAGTGTGACGTTAAAAATACCAGATCAATGTGTGTGTTTAAAAATATTTTCGAAGCACTTTTTTGAGCAGTAGCAACAAAAAACCTGATTTTGAGGAAAAACGCCTTAAATTGTTGAGATTTTCCCTGTGAGCTAGCAAAGCTTTTGTTTCTTTCCAGCTGGGAAATCTCAATAATCTCAATATTCAAATAATGTTTGAGGTTTCTTTTTTAAAATGACAAAAAAAAAAACTCATTAAAATGACATAAATTTAGGATTTAGACCAAATATTTATGTATATTGTAACCAACAAGACAAATTCTCTCTGGATCTACTAATGATATCAGGATGATCTAAGTATTAAAATGTAGCTTTTAAAGCAGGAATCTGAAAATGTAATTAGGTCATTTTAACCAAATTTGACTTAATCCTCATTTTGATGTGATGGCTCACATATGAGCTTAACCACCCTATGAAGGAAGCTTATTTTGGCCACTTGTATCTGTGATCCATGCTCCATCCTATCACTCATGAACAAGACACCCAGACTTGAACTCCTCCATGTGAGGCAGAGACCCCCCCCCCTCCCCCCGACCTGGAGGGGGCATTCCACCCTTTTCCTGTCGTGGACCATGGCGGAACTGACCCTCATCCCAGCCGCTTCATGCTTGAACCACCAAGTGCACGCTGAAGGTCTTATCCAGAAGAGAACCACATCATCTGCATACAGCAGAGATGAGACTCTGTGGTTCAGACACCCCCTTCTCCACGACTGCATTTTGAGACCCTGTCCATAAACACTACAAACAGGACCACAGCCCTGGCAACGTCCAACCCACACGCTTGTGGACAATGAAGAAAGAAATTCCTCCCGGTCTAAAGTGCAGAAGATCCTGAACAGGAGGAGGGGTTTTGTGGTGCCGGGGGGTGCTGAGGGATCAGATTAGACCACCTGTTTCCTCACTCATTCTTTTCTCCCGTCACATAGTTTCACTTTAACAGATCTCCCTGCACGCCTCTTCAGCAGGTCACAAATTTACAGTATAATTCTGTCTCAAAGCTTTAAAGATTATAAAACCAAAAAAAAAACAAAGTTAGACACATTAAATAAAAGAAAAGCCTCCAGGGGTCCAAATAGGACAGAATGACATGTTTTCCCATCAACGCCCACAAGATGTCAGGGATTTCCTCTGCTCTAGAGTCACTTTTTAACTGAACCATCCGACTGGATAGATTTAAGGTTTTACAGCAGTTTTTTCTCTCGTGTCTGACGGATGTGGTCGTGCAGCTCTCGGTCCAATCTTCAGAGTCACCACGGCTTTTTCCTTTCTATAATGACTATCGATCACGAAGCTCTAACAACCCGGCTGGAACACTTTAATCATTTCGAGGGAAAGCGTTTTACGGGCTGGAGCTGTTATTATCCCGTCCACAGAGTAACAGGTCTTTTATCTGAGCAGTTCTGTTCTCATCCACACAGAGAGAAGTAACTCTGATCCTGCAGGACGCTCCCCTTCTGTAGTAAACACCACATGGCTTTGTTTACATTCGCTCAGCCATGTTTGGGCCTCCGTCTGACAGCGGAATCCCTGGATGTTTCTCAAGACTCGTGCTTTATGAGGCCCGAAGCAGGAAACGCCAGGAGGAGATAACGACTCGCGGCCACACGCCACGAATAACAACAGGAAGCGCCATAATCGCATCGCGTCACAACAAAACGCTCCATCCATTAAAATGACACCGGCCCAGCCTTCGCACTGCGCCAAGGCTGCGCCGTGTCAGCATTTTAACACAACGCTCAGCATTTTATTTACTTTCCTGTGAGCTCAAGTGATCATATTTGATCTCATTCCTGCTTATTTTGGTCTCTAAAGTCTCAGTGTTTTAGGTTTTGTTTGCAATCTTCTCGTTGTTTAGTCAGAAAAACGCTCCTGAACTGAAGGGATGAACTGGAAATGCAAAAAGACTATTTAAACCTTCATTTTTAGGGTTCTTGATTACGTCACACAATACATTTTGTTCTGTTCCTACATCTTCAGTTGTGTTTTCAAGTTGCACTTAAAGAGGTTGAAGGTTCAACTCCCAGCAGTTGGGGGTTTCTGTGGGTCAGGTTCCCTGGTTTCCTCACACAGACTAAAAACAAGAACATTAGGCCAGTGGTGTGAATGTGATTGGTTGTTTTAAGGTTTAAAAAATAAAGTGTGTTTAAGGTTTAAAAAAATATCTGCAATATTTCATTTCCTGAGGCTTTATTGATTTTTTATTCAAGCTTAATGGATGGATGTTGAAAGAAGAAATGTGAAGTTCAAATAAAGTTCTCACTGCTGTTCAGTGTTATTTTGATTTCATAAAAATAAACAATTTAATCAGATTTTATGAATGTAATGCTTTTTACACAGAGATTTATCAAATTTCAATTTTTTTGTAGGAAAAAAATGTCGATGTATCGCCTTGCTTACATTATCGCAACATATCGCGATGTATCGTGACCCCTGGGTTGTGGTATATCACCAAATTCTTGCCAATACACAGCCCTTGTGTGAATGTGATTTGTTGTTAGTCTCTATTACAAGTGTAAAAACAAATTGATACAACATTTCATTTCCTGATACTATTTTTACCCTCAAAACCACTGTATCGATTTTTAATTAGGGCTTAAAGGATGGCTAGAAGAAATGAATCTCCTTGCTTACAGTATTGTGATATATCGTGACCCCTGTGTTGTGATCAGGGCTGTGTATTGGCAATACATTGGCATTGCAAGATATTGCAATACTGTAAGCAAGACGATGCATTTCCCAAAAGATTCAAATATAATAAACTCAGCTCAAACTATCGTTTAATCCAGTTTTGTATCATCAGGCCCCTCAGGAGTGAAGGAGACAAATAAACGCTGACTGCTACCAGCTACAAGAATCAACTGCTGGCATTGAAGTTTACATTTTAAGCCTTAGTAAGTAAGTAAGTAAGTAAGTAAGTAAGTAAGTAAAATTTTATTTATATAGCACTTTTCTCAGAAATGGAATTCACAAAGTGCTGTACAAAAACATGAAAATGCCACAATGCAACAGTAAGAAATAAACAACATAGGACCGTCAAATATGTCCATCCCAAACATGAGTTCGAAAAAATACAGAGCCATGTAGGATTAAATTAAAAGAAGCCATAATAACAGTAAAAAATAAACCCAAAAGCATAAATAATTACAATAAAGTCAGAAGGTAACCTAGCCGCCCTGCAGGCACTGGGTCCAGCAACAACCTTAATTAAATATCTTTCAAATTCTTGCCAATGAAGGACAGGTGAGCAGTTCAGGGTGTGCCCCACCTCTCAGTTAGCTACTAAAGCACAAATAATTAAACTAAAAGTAAACCTGTAGTGGCGGTGACATCACCTCCATAATGAGCATCTTACTCAGACCTGATCGGACAGACAAATAAAGATGTCCCCCCACAAAGCGGCCCACATCCATAATTCATCCAAACGATGACTCGGGCTGGGTTGGGTCACCCATAAACAGCAGCCCACCCTCATTCTGCTCATCACAAACCTGATGCTCACACCACTCAGCTGAGGGGAGGGGATGAGGTAATCAATGACCAGGACACATGTTCACCAGCAGGTGCTTTTCCTTCCAGACTGGATTTAGTTTGACTCAAAGTGTGAGACGTGAAGTTCTGTCCCACGTCTGAGTGTAAACAAGCGTAAACAAGAGTAAACAAGCGACGAGGCTCTCAAGTTGTGAATGAACAGAACTGTTGCACAGCCTCACATCTCCTGGCTGACTTTGGCTGAGGGTGACAGCCACACCCCAGATTTACGCTTACATCTGACACCAGAGACAAACTGGTGACGTTCAGCTCCTCCTGCTGAGGACAAACCTGTGAAACCAGCAGCAGGGGGATGTTTGCTTTAGCATTCAGGGAATAAAAAAGAAAAGGAGACGATGGATGTTGTGAATGAAGCTGCTGCTCTGTTTCCTGTCAGCGAGGTGTGGCGTTCCCCTTCACTTCCCCTCCCCTCCTCTCACCTGGTCCATGGTTTCAGCGGGCCTCCTCCCTCCTCCTGCTCCGGGTCATGGCTCGAGGTGGCCTGGCGCTCTCGCTCCTCGCTCCACTCGGTTCAGGGTTCCTGCCGGAGATCAGCAGCAGCTCCTCTCCGCCGGGGCATGGTTCTGTGGTGGGGGGACAGCCTGAAAACATCCAACCACACAATCATTCCTCGCCTCGCTCTCCTCTCTGACTCCTCTGCTCCTCCTGCTGAAGGAGAAACAGGGTGAACCCCTCCACCCACCTTCCTGATAACCAGGCAGAAAGGGAAGAGACTCCCGCTCTCTGTTTTCGTCCTCCAGCTCTTTCGCTCGCTCCCTCTGTACACTACTCCTCCCTCCCTCCCTCCTTTCCTCCCTCCCTTCCACTTCCCTCCTCTCCTTCCATCCCCCTCCTCCTCCTGCTGCAGCTGAGGGGAGCCAGGAGCAGCCAATGAGGAAGAAGGAGCCAGGCAGAGAGGAGGGCGGAGCATTGAGACTGGCTGCCATCAGACCACGTGACCCCCTGACAGAGGACCAGGGGGGGACCCTCTACCAGCTGTCCAGCTCCTGCTTTTCTGCAAACCTCTGTTGCCATTGACGACAGCTGCCGTGCAACCCGCCGACCACACGTCCTGGCTCAACGCCATTGGCTGGCAGGGAGCCGCGGCGCCCGCCTCCTATTGTTAGGGGCGCATGTTGGGACGTGTAGTCCGATCTACGAGGGCAGACGCCCCTCTGTGTTCTCCCTGCAAGAGAATATTTTTACAGAAACGTTTAGCTCTTAAATCTGAAGTTTGAACGAGTTAAACGTTGTGAGGCATAAAGTCAGAAAACAAAGGAGGAGGAGAGACCTCGATGCCCGGGCATTCTTGGTCACAGGAAGAAGACATCCTCTCCCATTTCCCTCTCAGCTCGCACACAGACAAACCACCCCTCCCTCCCTCCCTCCCTCCCTCCCTCCCTCCCTCCCTCCACCTCTCCTGGATTTCATCTTCTTTTTTTTGCTCCATCACTATCCCTTTTACCCATTCTCTTCTCACGGGTATTTCATCATTGTTTATTGCATTTTAGCGTGCAGAGTTTAATCAAATCTGCTGTGGTAGCTGAGGCTCATGCTCAACCGAAGCACTGATCTGTTTTTAAAAAGTTGCCAATGGAATCTTTTAAACCACTTGATGGGATTTAATGAATCACATTTAAACCAATCCTAACTTGTTAGCATAAGAATATCTTTAAAACTTTAAGACTCTGACACAACATGAGGTGCAGCTCATCCACTTCCTCTATTTTGTTTCAGTGATCGATTATTCAGGACTTATTGTTTTAACCAATAGATGGTTCTCATTGACGTCATCATCCGGGTAGTTTACCAGCAGGTTGTATAGGTTAGCATTTAGCTTGTACCCAAGAAACCTGTACGAAGGAATTAAAAAAGCTAGTTACAAAAATAACAAAAAAATTATCAAACGAAGCAGACAGGCGCTACCAGGACACACTATGCTGTCATAAATTATTACAAAAAACAAATATAAAAAATAAAGTTCAGTGTAGCGGTACAGAAATGTTTTTAATGGGGGGAGTGCTACGTTGCTAATGCTAGGTTTTAGCGACTTATCCTGTTGTCTTAATGTCTGTGCAACAAAACAAAACAAAAAAACTCTGCTGGTGCTGTCTCTAATGTACAAATTTCTGAATTTAATTTCAGAAAATTTGAAAAAAAAACATAAAATTCTCTCATGTTAAAAATTCACAAATTTGAGAGAAAACCCCCCAGAAATTTCCATGATTAAAGGCAGAAATTTGCTAGATTTAAACTGAATTTTTTTCTGACATGCAATTTGTTCATAAAATGCATAAAAAGTGTTGAAATCACCATAAACTAATGCTTCACATATCAAATATATGTTTCACAAACTACACACTTAGTTTTAAATATTCTACAATCAGTATAGAATAATCTAGTCCAGGTTTGAAGTCTCTGCATTTTAGTTTTTAAACTAGAGCAAATGAAAGATGGTAGTGAAAACAGGTGGAATCACCCTTTAGCCATTCATGAAAACGTCAGAATTCTTTTCTCATAAATTTATGAGTTTTTTTCTTGTAAATTTCTGACTTTACCATGTCAGAATATATTTAGTTTAGTTGTCGCGATTTTTTGCCTTTAATTCTAGAAATTTCAGATTTTTTTCTTGCAATTTTGCGACTTTTCAACATAAAAGAATTTCCTGTTTTTTTTCTAGAGAATTTCTTTTTTTTTTTCTTATAATTTCTTTTATAATTTTCTGCCTTTAATTTTAGAAATTCTGAGGTTTATTTCTTGCAAAATTGTGACTTTTCAACATAAGAGAATTGCCTGTTTTTTTCTCAAAAATTTCTTAAATTAATCTCAGAAAATCAGATTTTTTTCATGGAGATTTGCTCCTCCTTTTTTGTTTTCATCTGCAAAGTGGCCCTAATACGCTGTCGTAGTCTCTAATGTATGACGACATTATTAGGGCCACTTTGCAGATGAAAAAGAAAGAAAAAAAGGAGGAGCAAATCTCCAAGAAAAAACTCAGAATTTCTGAAATTAATTTTAGAATTTTTCGGAAAAAAAAAAAACAAGAAAATTTTCTGAGCTCTAAAAGTCGTAAATTTGCGAGAACCCTCCCAGAATTTCTGAGATTAATTTCAGAAATTTTGGAGAAAAAAACACGAAATCCTCTTATGTTGAAAAGTTGCAAATTTGGGAGAAATAAACTCAGAAATTTTCATAATTAAAGGCAGACATTTGCAACATTTAAACTAAATATTTTTGGACATGGTAAAGTCAGAAATTTACAATTTTTGGAAAAGTTTTTAGGAATGGCTAAATTCCACCTGTTTTCATTGCAATATTTCATTTGCTCTAGTTTAAAAACTAAAACACGTAAAGACTTCAAACCTGGACTAAATTATTCTACACTGATTGTAGAATATTTAAAATCAAATGTGTGATTTGTGAATATTTGATATGTGAAGCTTAAGTATATGGTGATTTCAGCACTTTTGCATTAAGGACTATTGGCCATCAGTGCTATAACACACTGGTGGAAACCCTGGTGCATAGACAATACTACACATTACCATTAGTGCCAACAAATGCTGGAAAAAAATAAGATAAGATCTATAAAAATCTGAGCGCTTAATTTGAAACTTCCTTAGTCCTTAATTTCTGCAGATTTTTAAAACCACTAATTTCTTTTCTACATCTGTGACACATTGGTCATCAAACTCTGGACTTAAAATAGCAGGACCACTTTTTGGATTGATTGTTTTTTACCATTTTAAGCAAATAAAAACACAAAATGTCACACATCATTGAGCAGAAAATGGCACAAAAGAGCATCTACATGACATATGTTATGAGCATAATGTGCAGGCCCTGAAGTGAAGAATACCAGCTAAATCACAAACAGAAAACAACTAAAAACCATCCTGTTTTTTCTCTTTTTTACCCAAATGAACGCCCGCAGAGTCAGTTTACTGCAGTGTCATTTGATCCAGAGAAGCCAAAGATGCAGTTCGAACCGAGGTGACTGCGTGTGTGAGTGCTTCTACATGGAACAGTGGTGCATTGTCATGGTGAGAGGGCCAGATTATACTATCAGCAAAGGAATTCAGATTATTTCCCAGAGCTGTTCTGTCTCATGTGGGAGGTGTTTGGAGGAGAGGGGGGAGATGAATAAATGAATAGTGTGACATTTACAAGAAATGAGCTGAGATTTGGAAGAAGATATATTGATTGGGTTGATATTCCCCTAAAACAAGTGTCAAACTGAAGGTCTGCGGGCAAAATGTGGCCCACCACAGTCAAAGTTGAACACAACACATTGAATTTAATTAGTTAACTAGTTAGCTTAGCTTAGCATAAAGTTGGGTTAGCATACAATATTATAATAGCACAGAAAGTCAGTCTTGTGTGGTAGAAGGGTTGACATCTACTCACTGCATCCTTAATGTTTTTCTTTCAGCTGCTCCCTTCTGCAGGCATCACACCAAGCAACCTGCAGGAAAATGTTTCAGGGTCTTTTATGGGGACCTCCACTCAGGTCACGTGACTGAGTCTGGTCACATGACTACATCTGCTCGACACTGGTGCCATACAATTTCTTGGTTTAGTTGTATTAAAGCTTAAATTAATTCCAGAGGTTTATAGTAACTAAGTACATTTACTTTGTTACAGTACTTAAGTAATTTTTTTGAGGATTTGTATTTTACAAAGTATTTTTTAAAATTGTGATTTTTACTTTTACTTACTTTTAAAACCTAAAAATGTTACTTTTACTTCTTTACTTTAAGGTTTAACACTTAGTTACTTGTTATAAATCAAATCTGTCTGAACTCATCATGAAATTAGTTGTTTATTTGCTCTAAAATATAAGTGTTGAATTTACTCAACTAAATCATATCAACTATTTCCACTAAACCTAGTAGAGTAAATTTGAGGCAATACATATTTTATTTTAAAGAAATTGACTGATTTAATCAACTTGGTTTTGTGGAGCCAGTTTGGTTCTGTAAATTTAACAGTTTATTTGCTAGAGAGCGTCGACAAGTACTTTTACTTTTACTTTCCCAATTATTGTGAACAGTTTTATGACTTTTACTTAAGTAGTTTTCTCATCAGTGACATTTATTTTTACCAAAGTCATTTTCTGTTAAAGTATTTTTACTTTTACTTAGTTATTTTTTTTCAAATACTTTATAGACCTCTGATTAATTCAGAAAAATAGCGTGCAACTTCACAGAGAGTTAACAGCAAATCACTCCTCAGGATTAACAAACAACTGTATATGCTGAGTATATGAGTCGGGTTCTGTGCTCCGGCTTAACGAAACAGCATGGATGTCCTAGAGGGGGGTCACTCCTCAGGGTAACAAACAAACTGGAAATCCTGATAATTTTGATTAAAGTGGGGTTGCTCCATTGGGTTTTCAAACAACCAGAAACATTGTAGATCAGGGCTATTCAAATGAACTCCTCAGGGTGCCACAATTAATGCAGACCAACAGCTCAGGGGCCAAACCTTTAGTAATTAAAGTAATTGTAAATAAACCAAGTAATGTTACCTTTGAAATAGTTTTTAACTCTTGATTTATTGTTTTTTTTGTGTTCAGTGCCCTGAGACAACAGTTATGACTTGGCGCTATATAAAAATGATATGAATTGATGCATTTAACCATAAATACAACATACAGAACCCTATAAAAGTAGTGATAATAAAACATCAAAAACAAAAATAACACATTATACCTCCCATTTAACACATTATTTTGACATCTCTGACTTGCCAAATTTTTTAACGAGTTTTATTTTCATCATTACATTGCTTTTTTGTTTGCACTTGTGACTTTATTAAACAAATGTGTGTGTGTTATAAGTCTATAGGGGAATTTAAGATTTTTTTTATATTATTGTATTCTATTGAATGTAATAAAAACATTATTTGCCTCACATCTGTCCAGTATTTTGTCAAAATTGACTTAACTAAAGGCAAAATTATTGAATGAACCTGACATGTCAAGTAAAAAGTATCTGTTTTGATATCAGCCATAGTAAGTCCTTTATTTCCTGAATTGACCTTGGGAGCAACCCCCTCTGCTGGTGAACAATGCGAATTACAGCTAAAACCCCAACTCAAATCAGTACATCCTACAAGGAGATGAGACATTTTTCATCACTTTGACATATCAAATTACTCTACAAAGTTAATATACATATGAGGCCATCGCAATCACTACATGCAGATGATGAGGTCCACGACGGTGAAAAACATCACCAAATGTCAAAAATGCATTCAAAACTCAGCTTTTAAGTGGAACGATTAATCTTTTGAGTCAATTCAAGATGGCTACCACAACCAGCAAACTTTAGAAAACACAGAAACGGCTGCATTATTTTATTTTACAGAAATTTAGCTCCTACAAAGACGTTGGCAAGTTTTAATATAATTGGCTTTAAGTGAACTTTCAGAGCCAGCTGAATTCAAGATGGCCACCACACAAACACAAACAGATGTCTGAGAAAAAAAAACGACATTTTATTGAGTTTGCAGGATCATAAGTACAGTTTGAAGTGCTGTAACAGGGCAACAGGAGATGATATCAAGGTCCTTAATCTGAGAATGTATTCCGACTTTTGAATACACGTGTATGACAATATGCATATCTTTATTTTTTTTTCTTTAAAAAATAAAATTATATCAAAAACAAAAACATTTTATAATAATATGGAATGCAGAGAACTGGTCTGAGTGCTAAACCTGCAGTTGTGGATTATATGATTTCACTCTGCGAAGTCTACAGGATAATAACCAGGATGATAAAGCGGGGGATGATTGATGAGAAGCACAGAATGAAGGGGGGAGAGGGAGGAAGGAGAGAGGTCATGATACCACATTTAGTAGTGACGTCTGAGCAGAGGAGTGGCGTTTGACTACCTAACACAGCATCTGTTGCCCTCTTCCACCGCGCTCGTAAAACTCACCCTGAGCCGCACTGAAAAGCAACGCTGACTGCCCGTATTTTCATTTCATCTGAACCGATAAACCCTTTGAGAGATAAGAAAGCTGGAAATTATGCAAATCAGCGAAGAGATGGAAGCCGAGCGGTGGTGGAAACTTCCCACTGGCCAGTTTGACGACCCACGAACCAGTCGGAAATCTTTTTTATTTTTTAACCCGAAACAGGAGAAACGTTTGGATATTCAGAAACTCACATTCATTAAAAAACGCTAAACCACTCCCCACGTGTCATCTTCTATGAAATATATTTATTTATACAGCCTTATTTAAAGATACTCATTGCAACGCCATGAAGACTGGTCAAAATATTAATTTGCACATTTTTGTTCAAGTTAAATTAAAAATCCGTAAGCTAAACCCATGACTAGCTACCAACGACTAATTGACCTACATAAACTTTAATTTTGTGTTATTTACGCTCAGGTTTGTTACAGTGGGCAGAGAAAAGTGCTTTGTTTACATTGAGCGCGTACCCACATAGAAAATAACTCTTTCAAACTGCGACGTTCACGATAACATTGTTTATATTTGACTCCACAGTTTGCAATGAGTACTTTTAAGATTACACTGGATTAGGATGACGACGTTTAAGCCGCTGAGAAATGAGCAAATATTTGATATAAATGCTGTTAAGTGTCACATAATTTCATTTATTACTCAACAAAAGGATGAAACTACATTAAAATGTCCGACCGCACAATTTGACAGAAACTGCTTTAATACAATTACTTTATTTAGTTAGCACATTGGAGAAAAAAAGAAAAAGCAAGAACAGCATGATAAACTGTTTCCTCACATTAAATGGAAAAAAACAAAACAAATGGAATGTTTTCACACACAAACAGCGAAACACGTTAAAAATGAAGAATCACGATACAGAGTTGTGCTTGGTTTTCTCTCTGTGATTTCTTTAAAGTGGAGGGGAAGTTTCTTTTTCTAAAGCGTTTAAGAAGGTCCTCGTTGCGACACCTACAGAGACTACAGCCCGGCCTAATGTAGGTCAAAACCGTTTGTTTACGTCGAGTGCGTACCCGCTTTTTTCAGAGTTGCATATCAGGACTGCGTTGTTTCCATCTAGCTCAGGATATTTGCTTAAAACGCGTGGCTGTTTTTTTGGGGGGCGTTAAAGTTGCAGAAGCAGGAATAAGGTGTAGCTGAAGTGGGTCCTGTAAGGTAAGACTCGTCGTGTCCCCTAACTTGTCCCTGATCCGTCCCGATGGCGGGAGGTGCTCCACAGTTAGGCTTCCAGTTTTCACAACAAGGCAGTGCTGAACACGAGCGTGAGAGACTTGTGCACACGAAGGCGATGCGTGTCGTACAGAAATATATTAAAGACGTCTCTGAGCAGCGGATCGGTGCAAAAAGAGAAAAAAGGAATGTTTAAAGTAAATAAAATAATAATAATAATAATAAAGACTGAAGCTTATTTCTGATGAACTGAGATTAAACACTGTTTCCAGTTTGGTCAAAAATCAAGCTAAATAAACAAAAATATAATTAAGGGGAATCATTTCGTTATTTCATTTTAGAGCTAAAGCTACGACGAGGCCTGACCTGCTGCCAGGAGTTTGTCTTGAACACTTTTTAGAAGAAAGAGGCGGAGTCAGGGACAAACAGGTAACAGACATCAGCACAGACAGAAGCAGACAGGACGAGTGTAGGAGCAGAGAGGGGAGAAGATTCAGGGTCACACAGGACAGATTAAAGAATAAAATTAAGAGAAAGCGGCGTTAAGATGAGATGGCACTGGGCTTTTTCCTTTCCTTCTCTCCCTTCCTTTCCTTTCCTCCTGGAGGTTTCCTTCTCCCTCAGATGGTCTCCACGTAGTTGGCGGGCAGCATGCCCTGCTGGCCGGTGCGCTCCACGCGGCCATACATCCAGCCCTCGTCGATCTGCTGCACGTCTACGATCATGTCGCCGTCCATGAAGGACACCTCGTCTTCATCCGCGGCGACGTAGTCGTACACCGCCCTGAATCGTTTCTGTTTGCCAAACGGAGCAACAAAAAACTGATTATTTAAAATCCCGTCGCAGAATGGTAACCGAACGATCCCCGCCCTGCTTACCCCGGCGCTGGGAGGAGGGGCGGCGGCCGCCGGCTGCACAGGCTCTGGAGTCGGGTCATAGTGGTAGTTCTGAGAGGCTGCAGGAGGCTGGAAACCTCCTGCTGAAGGAAGCAGAAACTGAAATAACTCAAACCAATCAGAAATGGGCTTTCATCAGCAAGGTAAATTTAAGACTTTTTAATGCCATTTGAAATTAAAGAAATTATCCAAATGTTTATTTTAACACAAAAGCTGTGAAAGTCATTCTGTAGATTATTTCAATAAATAAAGAAATGTTACCAGTAAATTTAATGTTTAAGACCTCCTGCTTACATGTTCACATTTTTTGTAAATGTACAGAGCTCACAAAGTTGTGTTACCTTCAAACATTCAAGTAAATTTTGTTAAAAGACAGAGCTGTTATTATCTTAAGGGAACTGAAGTGTTTGTGAAACCCTGGTTTCGTACGAGAATGAAGGAGCGATCCACTTTAATCCAGGGAATAAGATTGTGAAACGATCTGGAAAATGAGGTTAAAAATGCCAGATCTTTGTATATATTAAAGAAAATGATAAAATCTAGTATTCTGAAGAAATATGGAGAAGCATAAGTGAATCCATGCAGTTGGTTGTTTGAGTTGGTGTTTTAAGTTTAGCTTTGTTTTTTGTAGTAATTTACTTTCATTTTGAACATATTTTGGGCATAATAAAGGAGAGTATGTTATAAGATTTTTTCTTCTTCTGCCTTTTGTTTTATTTGATTTTATTTTGATTGCATGTTTTTTGTTCTTTGTTGTGTATAAATTGTAACAAATAAAATGAATAAATTTCTAAATAAAATAAAAATAAAACATTTTTAAACCTCTGAAAACTTGATTTAAGATATTTTAAGGTTAATTAAGGCTTTATTTTTGAATAGATGAATTCAATGTATTTTAAGTTTTTTAAAGATCTGCAGGAACCCTGCTTCATACAGCAATGACATCCAAATGTTTGATTTCCTGTTTGCATGTTTGCATTAACAGGATTAGTTAAAAACAACAACAACCCAGCAAGCAAAGACAGGCTGCTGACTTCCCTGTTGCACAATCTCCAAACAATGACTGCCTGTGCAAAGTTGCAAATCAAGCAAGTAAACTACAAACTGCGGGTTGACTCATTGACAGAACTTTTCCTTTTAGGCGTTACAAGTTTGACAGAACTGAATCAAGTCATTGTCTCTTTGCTCCTGGATTTGGTCTCATTTATTGTCCGAGGCGGTCCAGTACCTTGGTTGGGGGAGCCCGGCTGAAGAGGAAACTCTCCTCCGATCTTCTTCTTCTCAAACTCCTCGTGGTATTTAATCTGAAACAACAAACAGTCAGCAGGGTGGATGAAGCAGACATGTTCAAAACGTCTGTGTGCAGTTCATTTTTCATCCACCAGGGGTCTACCCTCTTCCTCTGCAGCCTGTGCTGATAGGTGGGGCGGGTTATGAGAATAAAAAAAAAAAAAACTTCAGGAAGCAGCTTGATGCTTAAAGGAAATGACATTTCAACAGCCGGAAGAATTGCGAGGCAACCCTGGTTGACAAATCACAAAAACACAGATCGAGTAGAAAAAAAAAAAAAAAGGAACAAGATAAAAGTCTGAACATTCAGAAGGAGAACGAGATTCAACACAAACTGTTTTATTCAGATGTTTGATGTGAAGAGGAAGAAACAGAAAGATAAAGAACTTAAGGTGGACTTTCAGGCTCTTTATTTAACCGGGCGGGGACCTGAAGGCAGATTTAAAACAGGAAGACCCCAGGTTCAAACGGGGACTGAATCCAGGACCTTCATGCTGGGAAGCAACGGTGCAAATTTATAGTTTTTTTACCCCCTGAGTGGTCTACCTGTGGGGAGAGCAGGTAAAATGTCTGGACCTCATCCTCAGTGATGAGGGTGTTGCTTTGGTTTGTCGTGGTGAAGAAGACAAAGCTCTTAAAAGGGATCCACGATTAGTTGTAACTTTAGACTTTATTTAATAAAAGTATATACTTTAAAATAAAGAATGTAAAAATACTGTAGGCTGTTCTGTTTTGTAAAGTTTTAAAAATATATTTTAACACAGACTGAGCCATTTTATTTACACACAAAGCATTCTGGGTGAAAATATAGATGGAGGACAACAGAGCTGCTTCATGGAAGAACCCCAGCTTAGCCTGTTAGCTTCAGCGCCAACGCTATATTCTGCTATATATTGTTTAAAAATTATAAAAAGTTAACAGCCTGCAGTATTTTTAAAGTCTTTATTTTACCGTTTATCAAATAATGTTACAACTAATCAAGGATCCTTTTAATTTACTGATCTGTTTGTTCCTACCCTCACCTGTAGTTGTGAGGTTTGGATCTTGTCTAAACAGAACCAGACCCTGGAGGTGGTTCATCTGATGGATGCTGGGTTCACACAGCATGATTATTATGACAATTTCGCCCTCATGATGGCTCCAACAATAATCTTATAAGATAATCCTGCCTTGTGTGATGAGTTCAGAGCGATGCAGTCTGAATCACTCCAATCTCAAATATTCAACATTTAAAATCAATCGACAATTTGAAAATCTTGCGTGACCCAGGCCTCCCTTTGGAGATTTCAGAGCTGCAGGGTCAGATTACACATCCTCTACGATACAGTTGGTTTTTTCCTTTTTTTTTGCTCCTATACTTCACCCAGTGAGTCCTCTATGACTGCACCAAACAACCGGTTCCTCCTCATTACTCGGCTGATAACAGACTGACTCACAGCGCCTCGGTTGAGATGGAGTAGCACGATTTCAGCCGGGGCTCAAAGAGCTCACTGTGCTGGTGGCGCTGGCTGCGAGTGTGTTCACAGTCTGGATGGGACGACGGAGTGTTTGTGCAAAGACACCGACGAACACAGACGCTATTCTCAAGCTCAATATGCTCATGAGAGAGAGAGTGTGAGGGAGATTCTTATAGTTTGTTCACAGCGAGAGAAAAGAAAAAAGGGTCCTGAAGTATTGTCTCAATGCTGACAAGTAAAAGACTCAAAAGACAGAAAGAACTGAGTGGATTCATAAATCTTTCAGCTTTAAACAGAGGGAACTCACATTGCTGATTTGGTCCTGCGTTTTTTTGATTCTTTGCAGCTCCGGCGTGTCTGCGACCACGCTGAAACCTTTTCCTTTATTCTTCTCAAAATCCTCCCTGTAGTGGACCTGCAGGGCAAACAAGTATCAGGTTAGAAACACCATTTAATTTTTTTTTATGATTTATTCCAGACATGTCAAATTCATTACATAAAGCATAGTCTGAATCTATATCTCTCTCAATATACCCTTTCACATATCTACACGTTTTAAGACAACCAAAACCTCTTGTAACCTCTTGTAAAATAAAAAATGAAATGACTTAGACTAATTATACATAAAATAAATATACACACCTATCTGTGTACACCTACCCAAATACATACACTCACATGAAGCACATAAATCCTATTAACATGTGTGTAAAAGGAGTAGGAAGCAGTAAAACTTATTTAATCCTACCCCTATCCACCAGTTCATCTGATTTTCAGTCTTATCAGTTTGTGATGAAAAACAAAACAAACCAAAAATATTAATGTATAAAATAATTAGGGGTGCAACGATACAGAAAATTCACGGTTCGATTCGGTTCGATACTTTAGTCTCACGGTTCGATATTTTTTCGATACAAAAAAGAGAAATTTCCATGCCCTTTTTTAAC
>JARVGW010000194.1:18796807-18808257 GCA_031762495.1 Anablepsoides rubrolineatus
ATACAAGTGTGTATTGAACCTAAAGCACTGTATTGAACGGTTCGATACGGGTACATGTATTGTTGCACCCCTAAAAATAATATATAAGGTAATCCAATATTATTCTAGTATTAAATATTGAATTGTATATTCACATCTAATACTAATACTTCAAACTCTCAAAGCAAATAAGAAACTGTCAAGAGGAAACGTTGCAATGAGTTGATATTTATAGAAGCTTTGACCTCGAATCTTTCAACGTAAACAAAACTGATCTAGAGCTAAAAAAAAATTTTAAAATGAAAAGTTTTTTTTGTTTTTGAAATAGGAGGTGTGTGTTTTGTGTGCAAAGTGAAACAGGTCCCTGCACACATCAGGCTTTGTGGTGACGTGCACTTCCTGTTTGGTTAGGAGCCTTCTACACAGGACATGGCATCGACCATATATGGTCAAAACGAGAGGTAGGGAGTGACAATGAGTGTGTGTGTGTGTGTACCTACACACCACACACCCATTTCTGACCCCGAGGGCAGGAGGAGGAAAAGAGTATCAGAATGTGTCAGTTTTTGTCTCGCTGCAGATTAGCTGCTCTGCAGACTTGAAACAGGAAGACTCAGACAGGTGTTATTTTTAACCCCAACAGGCAGCGACACACCTGAAACCTTCCTTCACCTCTCTGCTGCACATATCTAAACCATAAAACCTCAGTTTTACACGTATGAGTGGCGCAGCATGATACGGCCCATATTTGGCGTTGTTCCCAACCTTTAAAAAAAAAAAAGATTCCCTGGAAAAAACCGACACCCAGTGCTCAGACTGCAGCCACAGAGCAGAGTCAGAGGACTGATGTGGCTTTGACTCATCTTCTCCCTGCAGTCTTCGTCACAATATGATCCTCCCTCGTCTTCATCCCTCCTTTGTCCTTCAGCGTCTACGCCACAGCTTCCCCTCCACCAATCACGCTGCCGCTCTCTCTCCCCACCCACAATCTTTCCTCTCCAACCTCCTTTTTTCCCCCATTCATTCATATTTTTGCAGCCTGTTTCATTCTCTCTTGGATTTTCTCGTCTCTTCCTCTTTTTTTTTTAATTTATTCATTTATTTTCCATCGTTGGTGCCTTCCTGTCTGATCCGTTTTCACCGTTGCCTTCCCTCTCCTCCTCACCAATTCGTTCTTTCCGGTTTCTTTATTTCCCCCTCATTCTACGTCGTTTCTTTCAGTTTTCTCCCCGTAATGAGGTGCGACGGACCTCGACCCTGCTGCCATGGCAATAGGGTTCCCGTAGCAACGCGGCGACGAGAGAGAGTGGACGGCGACGGCGGCTCTCAGGGAGAAACTTTCGCAGATAATCAAAGAGATAAATTTTCAAACACCTCTGCAGTTGAAAGGAAGTAGCTCGTAAACAACCTTCACTTTCATTTCCGACTTATTTTTTTTTCTGTTAAAACAGGAAATTCTTCTTTTTCTGGGTCGTTTTCTCAGATTTTTTCTGACAGATGCTCAATGCTTCTGTTTGAGCGAGATGTTTCCTCTTTAATGTAACCTCTGATTCTGGAGGTGTCCAATCCTGGTCCTGCAGGGCCGCTTCTCCTGCACGTTTTATTGCTTCCCTGCTCTAACACACCTGAATCAAACTTGAATTATTTCTTCAGGTTAAATCCTCCGTTTATTCTAATCAGGTGTGTTTGAGCAGAGAAACCTGGGAAACATGCAGGATAGTGACCCTCGAGGACCAGGTCTGGACATGAAAAATTCTTTCAAAGAATGCCAATCACCCGCCGTCTTTCCATGTCTGATATATTTGTTCTGGTCTAACTTAGGTGCTAACACACCAAAGTTTAGCTCAATATCTGTAAAGTTGTAGTCGTCCATATTTGTTGAATCATTATTTTATTAGAGTTTCAGTAAAACATGTCCACTGGTTGGTGATCATGACAGAAACTGGCCAACTGTTTGTTCATGCACCTCCTTTAGCGTCTGCCCATGAATTACATCCAGTCTCTGCTGCCACCGTCCCCCAGTCTGCATCGTAAAGTTTAAAACCAGCTGAAATGGATTTTTTAACCATCATTTTTGGAGCGATGCCATTCACAGACAAATTCCTTGAATACCAAGAAACGTACTCAGGAAGTGAGGGTGTGATTTAAGAGAAGTGAAACCACACCAGTTTAGAGACATAAATGTGTTTTTACCCACTGAGCCCGTGAATTATGTTTTAACTATGGGCTAAAAAGAAACATTAAACATGGCTGAAACCCTTGATGTTGGTGACTCAAAGTTGCCAAAAATAGATACGTTTTCTGAGCTGTGATGCAGTGTTTTGAAAACCACAGCCTACTTTTGTGTGCAGGACTTGCAGAACTGCATTCTTTGCCACACATAGGACCTGCCTTGGCAGCTACCACCCCCACCACCACGTCAAGGCTGGATTTACCATTACTGTACATGTTGGCAACACAACACAGCTTGATTATGTACAACTTGCAAGAACTAATAATGATATTAATGCCTTAGAGTGTATATAAGCTATATAATGTATAAAAATGCCAGAAAGCTGTGTGTGTTATGAGTGTAGCAACAGAAAACAGGAAAACATCTCATTTCACAAGATTTTATATTATTTTATATTATAAGCACTTTGTATCGCCTTGCTGCTGAAAAGTGCTATATAAAAAACCTTAACTTACCTATTATTTACCTCAATGTGGATATGATCTGAGCAGCTAATAATGTAACAGTTTAAAATTAAAATAAGCTTATAACACCTATGTAATCAAGGTTAATTATTGAGTTAGTTAGCAGATATTAGTTTGCTACTCATGCTACAATTTTAACAATTGATTAAACATTACAGCTGGTTTTGCCTCTGATTTATGTAATATTTACAGAGTGTAAAATAAGATTTATTTATTTATCTATCGGTATTTTTAAGTTTCTATTAGACAAACCTGAGCTGTTGAGAAGATGGTTAGCGAATATAAATAAAGTTTCATCCTATAGCCGGGTATGCAAACTGGTAGATTTTTTAATGATTTATGACAGATAAAATATAATATATTTTATTAGTTGAAGTCAATCATTCAACTTACTAAAAGGTGTAAGTTATTAACGGACTTCAGGTTTGGTTAAGATCATAGATACTTATAAATTTTATTTTTCTTGTTCAACATGATTGTTGAATGAAAACGTTTTTTTGTAATGCATTTACAATAAATTAATATAACTTAATTATGACAGATCCAGTTCCTGTTAACCAAGTAGTTGCTTTGTCAGCTTTTTCTCCTCTGTGTTGTAACAGATGCTAACAGTGGACAGGATAGGCTGGGCTCAGTCTAGTGTGTTTTAACTCTATGTGGTTGTGAGACTGGTTTCTCTCTGTTTACTGGTGACTCTGCAGAATGTTGTGAATATTTACAATAGTAGTCTTGAAGACGAAGCTTTCTGCAGTGTTTCACGGCTCCAGGTAAATCATCTTTGAAAAGGTTTGGGAACTTCTTAACCTCTGTCAGCTTTACAGATGGAGCTGGGTCCATTACTTTACATAGATAGTTGTTAAAAAAAGAGATACCTGGCTTTGCATCTTGCTCTGCTGTTTGAGGCGGAGGTTCTCTGGAGTATCGGCCACACAGGTGAAGTTTGTCTTGGGGTAGTGTCTGCAAATATAAAAAAAACCAAACAGAAGAGATTTTATGATGCTTATGTTCACTCAGACTCTGCAAGTTTAAACATAGAGAGAGGAAAAACTGCATAAATCAAGCAGGGTGCAGTCTGCAGCTTCGCTGTGGAGGCATTTATTATTCAAGGTAGTCCTGAGGTTGAGCTAGGCGATCCTGTAGACAAAAAGCACGTCAGTATAAAACACACAACGCTCCGTCAGTGAGCGCCAAGGTAGCTTGGAAAGAGCGGAAATGCAACAAAAGGACTGTGTGTGTGGGATTGGAAGCCTCGAGGCTCCAGAAGTTGGATGCGAGCCATAGCAGGTGTGGGAAAAAAAAATTTAAATAAAAATTTTTTAAAAAGCACTGCTACTTGTGAGAAGTACTATGAAATATCAGGAAGAGGAGCAGCATGCAGCAGACAGCAGAGAGGTCAGTGAGGCAGCAGGGATGATGTCACGGGACGTCCCTGTCCCGATTGTCTCAAACACATCGCTGCCAAACTTCATTCATTGCAGCGGAAATACTGTCTGAAACGACGACAGGCAGCTTCCAGACAGACACCGCTCAAGGACATTTATCAAACATTTCTTTAAAAGACTTTTGGATATATCTGGGAAGTGAGTCAGGCGAGAATGATGTTTTATAACGCACATCGAGACTTCCTAAAACATAAATAATTCCAGGTCGCTTTATAGCGCTTTAGTCACTCGTAGTTTTTATTCAGTCTGAACTGATCAGATCTTCTGAATGAACATTAAAGACGGCAGAAATAGTGGTGCCTAAACAGCAAACCTAAGTCTGATTTATGCTGAAGGCTCTTGGTCCACAGTTAATGAAGACTGCCAGATCTGTGTGATCCTTAAGGCAGAACGAACACATGGCACAACTCCAGAGGGAGAAGAGGAGCCTGATCGGCTCATCTAACGGCTCATATGGTCTATATTTCCTGCTATGCCTTGGGATACCGGGTGTCCTAAAAAAATTAAATAAAAATCAAGTGTTCTTTTGGGTAACCCACTTAAGAAATACGTTTACAGCTTCCTTGATATGATAAAAGGATCTTAAGCATCAAGGATGTTTTAAGTTTTAAGAAAAATTTGTAATGCTCGAAGCTCGTGTCGACAAGCACCGGTAGTAGATTATTTTCTGAAAGTTTTATAAAATCTGTTTGCAGAGTTGTAAAGTAACTAAGTACAAATACGTTGTTACTGTACTTAGGTAGAATTTTTGGGTACTACTTTTAACTTTCTATTCCTTACATTTTTTTTAAAAAGGCAAGAATTAGAAAGTTGTTACTTTTATTTAATTTTTGCTTGTGTTCATTCCAGCTTGTTATTGTAAAAAAAATAATAAATACTATCCTAGACAGAGTGAATTTAATTGTGGCTGAATGAAAAGTATAAATATATTAGTTTGTACACAAACAAATCATGTCACACTCCAGCAGGACATATTCATTAATATAATTCATGAAATACAAATACTTCTTAAGTACAGTCCTTTGATTTTATTACATTTGACCGCAGCCCTCAGATTTTCATTTTGGGGTAAAGTTTTAGGCACACATGATATATGTATATAAACTGAAACAGCTAGACTAGTGCATCCTAAATGTAACAAATTATTTTAGTACGACATTCATTTCTGCATTTTTTTGGAAAATGTAAAAACTGTAACTGCTCATTTTAAAACAATACTTTTACTTTTAATAATTGAGTACAAAAATATCAGATACTTTAAGACTTTGACTCAAGTAATACTCCTAAAGGAGACTAACTTTTACCAAAGTAATGTTTTGGTAAGATATTTATACTTTTACTCAAGTATCACTTTGTGGTACTTTACACAACACTGCAAGTTCGTATGGCCATGATTCAAAATAAGAATACCACGTGTTAAGTAACAGTTTGCTGTATTTTGGGTGTTTTCAGGAGAGCAGTTCCCTCCATGGAGCTTGTTTGAGGCAGCTGGGTGAGTACTTTGAACACACATGATTACAATCAGCGTCTGTGTTTGCATCATTTTCAACACGTCTTTGGAAACCGCTGCTGCACTTACGGGCCAGCGAGCCGCTATGCAAACCAGCTCGGCGTACGACAGCGCGAGTATGAATGACTCAGAAGAACACTCGTCTATCTGTCAGGCCGTTAATGAGGTAGGAAGTCTCACACAGGAGCTGGTGACCCATGCACAAAGGAGGAGTGCTAAAAATAGAGGGGGAGGCAAAACTGTGGGAGTTAAAAAGGGGGGGCACGTGTAATCACACACAGACGAGCTGCCTACTGTACAGGAGACCAGTCTTGTAGCGGAACCAGGAGAGGTTGTGGCTCGCCTGGAAGACCTGGAAAGTTTGTGATACAACGTTTAGGCAGCAGGATTTCCTCTACATGTTTCAATCAACACATTCAAGGAAAAACAAGCGGTGAAATAGACAAGTTTAGCTGTTTAAAGCTGGAAGAAAAACAGTATTCGCTACAAATGATGAACAGATTGTGACGCTTTATGAATCATAGGAAAGTTAATTTTCTAACTCGCTGCTTGGACAGAGTTTTCCAGTAATGATGGAAACTTAACAAAAAATATTGCATCATAAACCAGAGAACAACCAGCTGAGTCATTCCATGCCTATTTACGACACATTAACAAATGACCACAAGCTGTAATTCATCACATGTAGGTTTGGGAGATGTGATGGTTTTGTGGTCTCTCCTCAGTACTAAAATACGATGAAGGTATTTCAAGTGTAACTAAGCCTCGCTGTGAAAGCATAACCCAACCCACCCCTAAGCAAATTTGAAAAATTCCAACAAAGTGGGCGGTGCCAAGAGACACTGAGGGGCAAACAGATTACAGAGGGAATAATGCTAATGCTAAGCTAACAGATTGATGGTTCTAATTATAACTTTAGAACACAGTAACCAATTTAAAGTCAAAAACATATAATTTATCTATTAAATCAACATCATTTGTTATCAGCTAAATGCACAATTAATTGTGATTAATTTCCCACCACCCAGAATTATCCAACCTTAGTCACGTGCACAAAAACAAAACACTGAATGTGACACTAAATCAAGACGTTTCAGAACTTCGTAAAACACCAAATCATGGTCTAAACTGTTATCAGTCAGTCATTAAGGAACCATCGTCTCTCTGTCTCCAGGGGGAAAGTAAAGTTTTTTTCTGTCTGCTTATCTCCCCTTTTCAGTCTCCTACACCGCCCTGATTATTGTATCATCTATCCAAGAATGAAACTCTAAGGGAAGAGGGTGGGAATCCAGTGAAAACAAAACTACGCATATATCAATTACCAAGGTCGAATATAATGGAGTCATGATCCACAGAATAATGGCAGAGAAAGTAGCCTGCATTTAGCTCCTGAGCAGCCGCCTCTTAAAGGGGTGTTTACTCTAACAAGGCCTGTTTTAAACAAACAAAAAGAGGCTAAATAAACCATCTGAAGAGCTTCACTCCTTGGGAAAAAGAACAAGGCCGTCCGAACATCCACCAAAAACACTAAGCATGTTTCCTACATGACAAGTTTTACCTGCGTTAACTTGGACAAACGTCAATGAGATCATGTGAAAGTACAGCAGGAAAGGCCTTCAGGCCTTTATTACAAGCGTGTGCAAGTACCAATAAAAAATTAGTGATTTTCTCTGCTAAACTGCATGTCACTTTCAAGTTGCTCAACAAATACTGTAGGTATGTTTGTGCACGTAGTAAACATGAAATTAGTACTTTGTCTTGAGAAAAACATCTTTCAGTAGAGCTGTGCATGTATTAATATTAAACCCTGACATTATTTTCCACATGATCTCATTTCTGTGTGCAAAACAAACTGTAAAAATAACATTTTGAGAATGTCTGTTTAAACTACCAGAAACTGGTATTTTGGTAAATGTAGAAGATATTTGTGAACATAGAGATCAAGTTATGAGACAAGCAACCGACCATTATTTCATCATGCTCTATTAAAAACAGCTCCATATGCAACTCAAATTGAATATTGCCTGATTTTCTTAAGAAATGTGACTCAACATTATAATTAGAAAGTGACTAACCAATTAGGAGTTAATTACATCATATATGCAATATTTGCTTAAAAACAGATGAAACGGTGACTAAGTAAGTACTGATAAATTCAGCCATCAGTCCTTGAGTTAAATTAAAATATTAAAAAAATACTTGTTCCACAGAAAAAACACTGTAATAAAATTCAGAATGTAAAAGCTGTATCATCAGCATTCATTGGTTTTCCTGTTTATAGTTTGTTTAGCTTTTAAAGTTCAGGTAACATACATTTTTGTAATAAACATGAATACATTTTTGGAAATAAAACACTGAAAACACGTTGCAAAAAAAGATTTACACCGCTGAGGTTAACACATGTGAAGCAACAAGAACTGATGTTAATGTCTGAACATGAACAGATCATTGCTACAATGGATGACAACCCAGACTGTACAAAAATCTGATTTTCTAGCTTATTTTGAGTCCCAGGAGGTAAAGTTAAAATAATATTTTCAATAAACAAAGGCTAGAGCATTCCTTTTCTTAAAGAGTTCCCCTTTGATGTCAATTCCTGTTACGTGACAAAATGGGTAAAATTATATGCATTATGCAAAGTTTCATAAATATAAAGATGTTTCTTTGACTTTTTGTATTTAAAAGGATATTTACATCACAGGCATGTTAAATTCTACTTTTAAATTTTTAGGTTTTTGCTACTTTACTGCCACTACTTTGCTTGTTTTAGCTTTTAGCTAGTTTTACCAATATGCTGCTGCTTTTATATTTTTGATACTTTTTCTTTTAGCACAAGCATTTGATATATTTCTGCCTTGAAAAAGGCAGATCAGAACATGACTTTCCCTCTAAAGCTCCTAAAAACAAACCCAGAGGAGAAAAATCATTACATGAAATTAGAGAAAGGAGGATTCCTTAGATTTCTCATGAGCCTTTAGCATGTACTGAAGCATGAGGGAACATGCTAGTTTCCAGAGTGTCCGCCTCTGTCAGTGTGGAGGAACTCCAGGAATTTCCTTTGTTGATGGCACCCCCCCTTCCACTGAGAGGAGGGGGGAGGCACTTTCCCACACCACCCTTCCCTCTGAGGGGGAGCTGGAAGAGTCGCAGATAAACAGCAGAGGAAGAGAGGGGCCATCGTTGGGTTGCAACATCTCACAAATATTCAGCAAGTCCCGTTTCAAATTAAAAGCTGTCTTTAGTAGTGCAGGCTAAACCATTTGAATAGAAAACATGACATATTAAGATAGAAGATTTCGGGACAACTTACGCATTGCAGTATGGTCTCTTCTCGAAGCCTTTGTAATTCTTCATGTTTAGAGTCATTTTGCAGACCTCGCAGCTGAAACATCCTTTATGCCAGTACTGTCAGAAAGAAGACACGACATGTTAAAGAAAGACGTCAGTGAAATTATTTATATGATCTAAGCACTAAAATCTGAATGAACTACAGAAACTGATTTCTCTGTGAAACTGTGAAAACTGAGGCCTGAATGACTGATGAAGCTGAAACTGAGTCACTGAAGCTACAAGAAGCAGAACACTTCTTCAATCCTTTGAACGTATAAATATAATTCCCTATTGTTCTTTTTTGTTTGCTTTTTGTTTTAAATTTATTTTTCTTTTGTATATAACGTTTGTTTATTCTTTTAAATCCATTACGTTCAATAAAGTCAAAATCGAAGTCAAAGTCAACACTAGCAAAAAGTAGCAAAATGTTGACAAAAGCTAAAAATGCTAGCTAAAATAAAAAGCTACTAGCCAAAAGTAACCAAAGGCTAGCTAAAAATGATAAAAGTTTAGATGAAAGCTACAAGTAGCAAAATGCTTGTTAATAATAGCAGAATGTTGGTTAGAACCAAAACACTATCTGGAAGCAGCAAAGGTTAGATGTAAGTTCAAAGTAGCAAAAGGTTTACTAAAACAAGCAAAAGGCTAGCAAGAAGGAAAATGTTAACAGTTAAACTTTTTGGGGATTTGTTGACACTGTGAAATTTTGAACAAACACATTTTTCCCTTAAAATGATACCTTTGATCTGTGATTTGTGTTCTATTCTGAATGAAATATTAGATGTTGGCACCTCCACATCATTGCGTTCAGGTTTTTTTCACAATTTGTTTAGTGTCCCAACTTTTTTGGAATCTGCTTTGTAGCTAAAAAGCTTAGTTTAGGAAGCATGCTTAAGGTAGGCAGTCTGGGAAGAAAAATGGTTCAGTAATTTTAGATCTCAGTGGATTTTTATAAGGAAAATGTTAGTAAATTAATCAAATTTCTTTGTTTAAGTATAAAAGCTACAGAAACTGAATCTGCTCCCTGCTGACTCAGCACCAACAAAACAAATAATGGTCGAGCTACTTTCTATTCCCTGAGGTTTCTCACAGTCAGGATCTGGACGCAGATTTAAAAACAGAGACCTAGAGACGAAAACAAAGAAAGAGGCTTGAGTGCGTCGACACCAAACAGTTACTAAAGGAACCAACTTCCTCTTGCCCAGCAAACTGTTGTGTTGCTTGTTACAGGCCGAGCTGAGCTGCAGTCAGAGCTAAATTAATTAAGTAAAAACTACCTTTATTTTTAATTGAGTGTTACATTTTCCTTACAATGTTACTTCATCTACTTCACTGTCCTGTCTTCATTCCTCCCCACCAACTTGCCCCTCTCTCGCTCACTCTCCTGCCATTGCCTTGATCTCTGGCCTGAAGCGTTAAACAGACTGAAGCAAAGAGAATCGAACGAACCTCCCTAAAAAACAAGGAGGGAGTATAAAACATGAAAGCAAGAAGCAGGAAGATTACAAGCAGTGGAGGGAGGAGAAGACAAAGGAAACAGCCAGAGAGTGAAGCAATGGTGTGGGCTGCTCCCTGCTATCATTAAGGGAGGAAGAGATGAGAGGAAAGAAACAGAAAGAAAGAATAGTTATTAACATGTCCTAAAGGATTCTTTCACACATGCACAAAACAATAATCTCAAACAAAAAGGCACAAAAAGACGATACAAATCAAATCTTTCTAGTAAACAAAAAACATTCCTCTGTTATTTATAGCTAGGTATAACCATATCTCTGCTCTGGTGTTTAGGAAGCAGCCCGCCAGTCTGGACATTGAGACCACCCAAGAAGGTATGCACCAACAACCACCGAGCATATACATCCAGCTTGTAGCTGCAGGCAACAATACTGTAGAAGACAAAAGGCTCGCAGTGGAAACTAGGCCGAGGGAGCCATGATCCACAACCAAACACACTGAACCAAATCTTCAACTATAAACTCTTTCCTGCACAGCTGCAGATGGACACATCATGTTCTCCATTGTTGTCTCCCTTTCCAACATGTCTGTTCTGGCTGCGATGGCAAATCCCTTCAGAAACAACCAGGAGATTAAAGCTTTCTGCCTGCAGCTGATTCGTTTGTAATGCCACTATGATTATTATTACATAAATAAAATAACAAAAAGCTCATACAGTTGGCAACTCAGAAAAAGAGACACAAAAGAGTATGTATCAAAGCCAGTACACATTTGTATAATTTTTGAGTAGTATTTGCAAGTTAAAAAGATCTTATGAATTAGGTTTACAATGCAACAGTGTAGTACCTCATTACCAGCACAGTTTGTGGTCTGTGTAGAGAGTGTGCATGATAATATTTCCCACCAACAAGTTGCTTAAAAATGTATAAGAGGAGTTGAGACAACCTTCAGATATATAAAAAATAGTGCTGTCAATAGATCAAAAAAATTGAGAGATTAATTAATTCTGATCTGTAATTAATTAATCTAATTAATCT